>PVJX010030747.1:0-21787 GCA_004027295.1 Dolichotis patagonum
ATTTCTTTCACTGTTTTTATCAATTCTTCTTTTACCTGGGCAAGTATTTCTGGTTTGAATTTCTCCATAGCTTTCCCTATTTGCATATTTATTTCATTTGATATCATTTCAGACATTTCAGGTGTATGGATTCTTTTTTCTTCTATGTACACAGCTTCTAAGCTTTCTTGGGGAGGGCTAGGGCTTTGAGCCTGCCTTTAGGTCTTGCCTTTTGTCATTTTTCTGTATTTCCTTACTTTGAGTGGTGTTCCAAAGCTTTCTCTGCTTATGTGGCAAATTACCTGTTACACTCACAGTTCGTGGAGGGGCAGTGGCTCCCCCACAGGCTCTTGGCTTTCTCACAGGGTCCTAACTCCCCTCTGTGGGCTCCTGGCTCCCTAAGTTGTAAGGCAAATGCTGGGTGTGGCCACCCCGGAGCCTGTGGAATCTCAGGCAGGCCAGGCCTCCGTGCCTTGTCCCAGGCAGGTCTCCAGGAGGTTCCCTGCGAGGGAAGGGCCTACAGGTCCCAAAGAGTCAGGCCAGAATGTTGGTTTCTGAAAAGTTCCCGGTCCCAAACAGACCTGGCCAAGATGCCAGTCTCCACAATATTCCCAATCCAAACAGCCCGGGACACTCTGCGGGTCTGAGAGTTTCGGGTCCCAAAGAGACAGGCTGCGATGCTGCTTTCTGTGAGACTTCCTGGGGGTGAAGGGCGGGGCTACGGGCCCAAACAGACCCGGCCCAGATGCCGATCTCCAGGCAGTTCCCTGAGGATGAAGGGCGTGCTTACCAGTCCCAAAGAGTCGCGCCGAGATGCAGGTCTGCGCAGACTTTCGATCCAAACAGCCCAGGCCACTCTACGGGTCTGAGAGTTTCGGGTCCCAAAGAGACAGCCTGAGATGCTGCTTTCTGGGAGACTTCCTGGGGGTGAAGGGCCAGGGGACAAAATTTCAATACAGTGTTTTGAGTACTTTGACAGTCATAAAAAAATGATGTTATGAGAGCAGAAGCAGAAGTGTTGTAGGGGAGGATGTCAAGAAACAACCCTTGCAAAGAGGATCCTCAAGCCAAGTCTTAAAAGAGAAACAGGAGCCTGCCAGGCAAAGAAAAGCTCTCATTAACTCCTGAACAAGGAAGATCAGTTACACTATCCACATGGCTAGGCAAAGAAAGCACACATCATCAATCGCTGAAGAATGGGCATGAGAATCAATCTTGAAGAAGCATGTCTCTTGTACTTTTGATGAAAAGTGTAGTAGGGATTTCAAGGGGAAAGATGAAAGATCAGAGAGACCTGTAGGTATAAGAACCTTGTCTTTCCACGCCATCCATCCACTCAAACTATTTTTATTGGACACAACTGAAAGAAACATTGTTGGCAAATAAAATATCCACCAGAACATTCTGGACTGCTTTATGCTGAATACGTGCTCAAACTTTGACCTATGCAGCACAAATCCATATTCAAGTGGTTAAAGGGCCATATAAGATGAGTGCTTGTTATGAATGAAACTTTGGTGATTACATCAGCTGCACTAACCCAGAACAGCTGACAACCACTGCCAATATCATGCATTCAGCAATCAGGAACATCTTTGGTACAGATGTCAGGGAAGCCATTGTGCCAATTATGCTGTAACAATGAGAGTAGAGTCTGGCTAGGGAATTCTCATTTCATGTCTTCTTTGAAAAGCATCTTTTAAAAGAGGGCAACATACAACATATATTGTGCATCCTGTTACTCTTTTTGGCCTGAGTTGTGCTTCTTTTGACTCTGTGGATCATCGAACTTTCTGATCTTGGTTGTGGATGGTATAAGCTAAAGGGTTTTGGCACACACAAAGCCCACTACATTCCTGAATGCTCAACACAGCTTTACAGTCTCTTAAACTACATCTGAACGAACCTGTTTCTTACTAATAGTGTCAGCATATTTTAGTATTTTCTCTACAAAGAACAAAAGAAAAATAAAACATTGTTAAGGTTCAGTTAATCAGAACACATCTAAACTTAACATTACCTAACTTAATGATTCTCTGAATTGCAATTATATAAAAGTAAATTTAAAAAATAGAAGATAATTTTATAAGATATAGACAAATACATGCCCTCTGATCAATGAAAATTTAAGTCTTTTCTCACATCTTCTTGAATGTTAATTCTATACAATTCATTCTTTTTTTCAGAAAATATTTATTGAACATCAATTCCATGCTAAGAACTATTTCCAGTGAAAATCAGTGTTCAAAAATGTCAACCTCAGGAACAATAATATTCTCAAGCATTAAGGTGAAATTATGCTGCTACATATTGAATTTACTAAGGTTTGGAAAATGTTCCAAAGATTTTAATCAATAAAGGAATAGGAAATAAAAATGGATTTATTATCAAATCTTAGTTAATCAAATAATTCCATTATAAGCATTTCTTTCTTCCTCTAACTATATCATTCTCTAACTCTTTTGGTAACAAAAAGACTTTTTTGTTTGAATAACAATGTGAATCAAGCAGCATTAGATTAAGCAAAAAGCTTTTGTCTGTAGCCAAAATACATGAATTAAAGACTACAGAAAATAAGGAAGAAAAAATTGCTATAAGGCAGATCTTCAGATCATGAAAGTAATAACACCTTCACTGCACTATGTAAATTTAAACCCCAAGCTTGCAATTGCCTCCAGAAACTGCTTCCAGTAGAAATTTTATAGGCATTTGAAAGTATCAGGGGTGCGTACCTGAAAAATTTCACAATTGGTCAAGAACATATGTGTTTCAACTTTTTCTAACTTGCTTTGGTGTTAGCTTATAAAAACTTATAGGTGTATATTGGACTCATTAAACTGGGGTACTCGTAAGCACTGGCTCAATCAAGGCAGGGTGCTGACAGGCATTATACATTATGCAAGCTTCCCTACATCATTCTGCCAATGTGCTTCTATTTTAATCTAAAACATCCCCAGCTTGTCAAATCCTAGGCCTCCCTGGAACACAAAACCAATCATGCCCCTCATGTAGAGGGTCTCTGATGTGGACAAATTTCTACTAGAGACTGTAAGGAACCGTCAACCACATTTTCATATGTTACTTGAAATCAATCCAAAATCCTCACTTCAAAGGTATTATAACAGTGACCCCAGGAAAAGGAGGTAGAAGAAGAGACCAAAGCAAGCTGTCTTGACAGTTGTCACACACCAGATTTATTCATCACTGAATAAAACCAGCAAATATTAATGACTCTGCTGAAGATATTTCTTCTAAGAACCCATTGTGAGGGTTAAGATATTGCTTTGATTAGATTAGAATCTTCCAGGACTCTCAAGACAATATTGAAGCTGAATGCAAGAATATATTTTCAAATCTCTAAATCATATAAAGGAGCCACAGAGAGGACTTTTATAAAATATTTTACAATTTCATGTTGACAAACTGACATGTCAAGAAAATTAGCATCTCTCTAGCTAGATGGTGGGCAGATGCAAAGAACAGCTCTGATTGTTCTACAAAGTCAGTAAGGCTGAGCCTCTTTAACAGAGCTAATACGTCAAAGAAGAAAGAGATAAGAATTGGAAATCTGATGGAAAACAGCCAGGCAGGAAACACAAAGGGAAACATATTAAACTGTGGCTGAAAATAATATGAATAATCTTTGCTCCCAGACATGTGTGGAGCTGGAAGCAAGACACCCAGGAAGACTGATTATGAACCATAAATAAGGGACTTAGGACAATTTAAAGCATTAGTGGGGTGATGAATTCCTCAAGATAGAACGTGAATCCTTTCTAAACCTGATGAGAGGAAGTTATGGATGATGCAGAAGAGCTGTGAATTCAGCAGAGGACCCTGAAGAGTGCAAAATGAAAAGAATAATGAAGTGTTTCACTAAATGAAAATAAAAGCCACCAAAAGTGAAATTAATTTGAACAACATCTAAAAGAGGTTCAAAAGATGTTTAACATTCACTATAACTGAAAATATAGACACTTGTGCCATTGTTTATTTGTGCTATTAGATCAGTGTCCATATTAGGGAACCTAAACAATAGATAAGCACACAGAAGTGTATGTAAAATGATTAACGAAACAACAGGAAGAATTACCAGCTCAGTTTAGTCTTCTTCAATGGATATGTCAATAACTCAAGAGAATGTAATTCCCCCAAATCTGATATTCTTATTAATAAATGAAGAATACAGGGTCAGGACCTTCTTTCTCATGTGGGAGAACGTGGTTGACTAGAAGGCTAAATCTCAAACCTGATCATGTGCAGCATTAATCAATGGGTTATCACTGAATGACATGGTTAACTTTATCAGTGGGCTTACACAAATTTAACCAACAGGATGCAGCTCAATGTCACTAAATGCTCAGCAACCAACTGGACTGAAATGGAACATTATATAAGAGGAACAAAATGTGTTGATTTCAGTATAATCCAAGTAACAACCCAAAATTACGTTCTTTAGGGTTGGATATGTAACAAAATTAAATACATAATTGAGCTACACAAAGATTTTTATAGACATAGCATCAAATGCATGGTTTAAAAAATTAAATATAAAATAAATTAGAATTCATCAAAATATTTTTTTAAAAAGAAAAATATGCTCTTCAAAAGATACTGTTAAGAGAATGAAAAAAAGCCATGATTGGGAGAAAATATTAGTGAATCATATAGCTGATAAAAGACTTGCATTTAGGATCTAAAGAAAGAACTCTCAAAAGAATTCAGCAAAGAAACAATAATCCAAATTTGAATGGGAAAAATATATGAACAAATATTTCACTGAAGGTAGCAAATTAGCACCTGAAAAAATATTCAATGAATTAGCTACAGAGATACAAATTAACAACACCATGGGATGCCACTACATATTGGTTAAAATGTCTAAAATTAAAAAGATTGATCACCATAGGTGTTGCTGAGGATATGGGTAAAATGAAACTCTTAGACATTATTAGTAGGAATACAAAATGCTATGCTCTCATTGGAAGATAGCTTGATATTTTCTTAAAATAAACACATTTACCACATTATCTTAGTCATTCCACTTCCCAAGTACCTACCAAGAAATAAAAGTATGTATCCATGCAAAGATTTGCACATATTTATAACAACTTTATCTGTAATAACCAAAAAATACACAACCATCCACAAACAGATGAACTGATAAAAAATTATAGTATATGCACATAATGGTATACTACTTAGCAATATAAAGGAGTGAACCACTGACACACACTATAACATAGACGAATTACAGAATAATTGTGCTAAGTGGAGGAAGCCAAACATTTGTTTTTAATAGTTTTATTTTTATAAAATTCTAATTCAGACTAATCCAAAAATGACTGAGCATGAATCAGAAGTTGCCTGAGGATTTAGGGGTTGGGGAGTAGGGACATATAGTGAGTAGGAATGGATAGTGGGAGCTAAAAGATTGCAAAAGAACACAAGAAAATGTTTAAAGTGGTAGGTGTGTTCATTACTTTGATCATGTTGAACGTTTTATACATTTGCTGAAATTTTTAAAATATGCATATTAAAAATAAAACATTATATGTGGCTTTTGTTATGATGAAACTGGAAAAATACAAAATTCAGTAGAAAAGTACAAATGAAGAAAAGTATTGAATAGCAGATAACAATGTACTTACTCATAATGCTATTGCAAGATCAGCAACACAGTACTATCATGTAAAAGCTGGCAAATAATTTTCCATTATAACTGTTCCAGTCTTATCCTTATTCAAGTACAGAAGGTAGTCTGGAGTCCATATTTGAAAAATGATATAATTAAATTGAACATAGAATCTATTTATTGCATATATAATTGACTTGACTAAACAATGTATTAAACAACTTTAATTTTCTAAATAATAACTAGTAATTTTACCCTCTCAAAATTTCTTTTCCTCTTTTATTAAGCCACCTTCTTACTAAAAATGTCTGTTTGGCTCAGGGTTTTTATAGGTAAGTGGATGCAACTTGAGACCATATTCATAAGTGAAATAAATCGGACTCACATATGTAAACATCATATGGTCTCCCTAGTATAAAAGACTGAAAGGGTAAATAAGACCCAAAAGGTACAATAGATTTTTGTGAAAGAGAAAGAAACTGCTCCAAAGGAAAAAGCAACTGGAAAGGGGAAAGAAAAAAAAAAGGAAAAGATAATCATACTACTAATCTCTGTTAGTTCATCAAAAGAATGGTTTGTGCATTCATTGTTTGATCATTTTTCATTTTTTCATGTTTGTATCTTGTAATCTGAGCAACTATTTTGAAGATAATGCACAATATACTAAACATTGTTAATCTCCTATTATGTTGATTTGAAATTCTGTACCATTGTTTTTAGCCCTTTTTTGTTTTGTTTTAAAATTTAAAAAAAAGAAATGGAAAGAATATGAAATACACATATTACCCCCCAAAAAACAAATCTCAGTTTGGGTCCAAATTTCTTCAGATATGTTGGGTAATTTAAATTTTTCTATGACTTTGCAAATCTTTCTTTTCCCTTTGTCTGTAACTAAATTATTGACCCAGTCTTCCAGGGCTGGGAGGTGAGGAGTGATCTGTCTTCCCACACTTCTCTCCTGTCCTTTCTTCTCCCTGTTTTATCCCTGGAATATGCAGCTGCAAGCTGGAATATTTCCTGGAATATTCAGCAACAAGCACTAGGTGAGGTTTTGTATCCTCTTGCATAAGTGGTTACAAGTCATAGGTAGTAAATCCACTATGTCTTTTTCTGTTCTTGCTTGCTGCTTCCCTTCCCATAACAAGTATTCAAATACTGCCTGGGTGTCATGGAGACACATTTGTTGTTCTACAGAGAACATTCAAGAACTTCTCCCTGCATCATGCCCAAAAAGTAATAATCCAACAGAGATAAGAAACTCAGGGCACAGGGATTTAGCTCAGTGGCATAAGTGCCTGCCTAGCAAGCTCAAGGTCATGAGTTCAATCCCTGGTACCAAAAAAAAAAAAAAAGAAACTCTTATCTTTTCCTCCCTACCTTAACCCACCAAAATGAATGGCCCAATTCATACTCTTTTTGGCTTTTATCCCCCTCACCTAAACAGACATTGTTCTAGGACATTCCTAGAAAGATTAGCCTGGCTTCTACTGAGAGTCTTCACTTGACCACAGGGAACCTCCATATCTCCTCAAGTCAAACAATAAGAACACACATTGTCCCCCATGCCAACCCTTCTCACTTCTTCCTTCTTCATCTTGCCCCTTGCCCTTGCAGGCAGTGGCACACATTCTGATGGGTTCAGCAAAATTTCAGAGAATGGACTATGATATGTTCCCACCTCTACAGAGAAAAGAGTCCAAGCATCCCAATCTGGTAGAATTGTAAGAAACACATCAAGTGCTCACTCACTTAAAAGAGGAGTAAAACACCATCGCCACCCAATAAACTGCACCCCCCACCCCAAGTCAACTGCTTCTTCCAGTAATCTGCGTGTATTTTTCTTCACAAATATCTCAAAATTCTTGAGCCCCTCCCTAGGGCGTAGGATGGGGGAAACTCGCCTTCAGGAGCAAAGCCTCTATGGACTTGGCCTTAGAGAATTCAGTCATTTTTCCCATCCAGGAAGACACTCTTCACAACCCCTGAACTACTACTGAATGACCTCCAGGTAGATTCCTGCTGGTCCCTACATATATATCTCAGATTAAGCTTATTTTCTCAAATGCTCTGCCAGGTCCTCCAAAGAAATCCTGAGTAAAAGTACACAAAACCTGGCTCATATAATCCAAGAAGGGACATTAGCCAAACAGTTGAATAAACATAATGAAAAAAAATTGAGTAGATAAAAGTTAAAAATAGATTGTACCATACCAAGGAGTGCTCAATAATCATTTTCTTACACTTAAAATGGAGGAAAATGTTTCTCCCATTTCCTTTCATGATCAGGGATTATGAAGACACTGGCATTTGTTCTGATCCCTGAAGAGAAGAACAAATTTGAACTTGTAGATTTAGGTGGGGAAGCAATTAGAGGTGAGGACATTTTTTAGAGACAGTAAATCACAGTTAAACAACATTTAACTATCCTTAAGTATAATGTTTCTCATCTTTCCTGATTATAGGAATCACTAGGCGTACTTGTTAAAAATATGGATTCCTAGCTCCACCCTAGACTTCTGGGTCAGATCCAGAGAGGAAAACAAGGAATCTGAAGGTTTAACACGAACCTCCTCAGTAATTCTTACAGTAAGGCATGCTGAGAAACACTATGGAAGGAGCTGAAGTCTGCATTGAGTAAGACATAAAATTGTAACCTATCTCACTGAACACCAACAACAACCTGAGGAAATGGACTCTCCTTTGTGTGAAATTTGGTGTGGAATAAGATGCTAATTAAAGGTTTCTAAATGCTGAAGTAAGTTTTTATGAGAGTTGGACTTGCCACCCCTTAAAGGCTTTTAAATGGAGATCACCATTTGCCCCAGAGGAGCTGCCCTGGGCAGCAAAAAAGTACTGCATTATTTGGGGATCAATCATTTGGGGCTTGCAGAAAACTAAAAGCTGTTCGAGCTATCATGAATGAACAGTTTATTGTAAGACATGAGAAAATCTCAAAGAAGCTAAATAGAAAAGCCAAAGCTGGACCCTAGGGAAACTAAAAACTAGAAAGTTTTCAGGTACTTTGTCCCTACCTTTTCTCTCTTTCTTTGAGACTAAGCATTCTACTACTGTCGTTCTCTCTCTCTCTCTCTCTCTCTCTCTCTCTCTCTCTCTCTCTCTCTCTGTCTTCCTCTGTCTCTCCCTCTCTGACAAGAGAAAAACAGAGAGGCAGGGAGAAGAGACAGAGATAGAGACACACACAGAGAGAGAGAGAGAGAGAGAGAGAGAGAGAGAGAGACAAAGACTTACTTCACAATTTAATAATCTCCTTAACAATGGCATTCTTACCTTCCAAATCAACATGACTAAACAGATGCTTACAGTGAATTCAATCTGTCTCCATGCTCCAATTTCATATTCCCCCAGTGAGAAAATCTAATTGGTCCACCTTGGATCATTCTGAGTTACCTGAACCCTTAGCAAAAAATTACCATATCTACAAATTCAACCTTAAAAGCTCAACCTCCTCAAACTTTCATTATATCTAATTTCCATCATCTTAAAACTCATGTGTCTCAGGATAAATTAAGCATGTGTGTTTCTAATTGATTTTCACTTGACTGATCTGAACATTGAACAAGTTTTCTGAAGTCCAGATAGCTTTCATGAGGCCATCAGTACTGAGGGAACTAATTTCTCCCCTCAGTGTGTGGAACTTGAACCCAGTTGTCCTCATCTTGAGCTTAGTTGATCAAAATGGTCCCCAAGAAATTTAACTCTAAAATTTAATTGTGGGGTCAGTTATTCTTGCTGTAAGTGGGATAAACTGCTTTCCTTGTCCTATGCAGATAAGAGATAGGAAAGGTCATCAAACCAAGAAATAATTCTATCCAGAGATTCTTGTAGTATAACAAATGGAAAGTGGGAGGAGCCTCACACTGCATGCAGGTTTGTTCCTTATTCCTTTTTCTTTGCTTCTAATGGATCTTTGTTGACTTGTCACCCAGATCATTCTCTCCATCTTTCTCTGCTATCTCTTCTAAGTCACATTCTCCTCCCAACCCAAAATATGGATGACCTTTACCCAATAATGCTGATTTAGAAGACTACTATTACAAATTGACTCATTTTAGAATCTCTCAGTAGTTTGAGGCTCCAGCAGAGGAATAAACAGGAGGAAAACTCCTTCCTTTATTAAAACGCTCCAGAGAGGAAATCAGCCAAGGAAATTGCATAAAAGACCAGAAGCAAAGAAGGTGTTTGGTTTGTTTTATTTTTTTAAGTTGCACATGCTGCACTCTGATCTCCCTGACTTTGAAAAACTAGCACCTGATTCATCTCCAGCTGCCAAACTCAATGATTACAACAATTTTCTAGAGTTTTTGTCATTTGTAATCAAACTTAGTCCTGAAGATAGATGTACAAACTCTTAAAAGATTATGTTTGTCACAAAGACCAAAGAGGTAAGTTGAGAGATAGAGAACTATAAACATATAAAATTTTAGGAGAGAATATGAAGAAAAGAACTAAATAGTTCAAGGCCTTGAAATGGATCATTTAGATAGAATATAAACAATGAAGCTCTCTGGGCTGGAATGGAAGAAGAGGCACACACCTGATCTAAAACATGACAAACCCAAAAGGAAAGTAGAGCCAGCTGTGATGGTATACCCCTGTGGTTCCAGCACTCTGGGAGACCAAAGCAAGAGAACTGCAGGGTCAAGCCCAACCTGGGTAACTTAGCAATTTAGCAAAGTCCTGTCTCAAAATAAAAATAAAAGGGACTGGAGATATAGCTTAGCGTGAATGACTTGGGTTTAGTCCTCAACACTGCTAAAAAGAAAAAGAATACATTACTTTTTAAATTTTTTTAAATTGTGGTGACATTTGTAAACATACAATCAACTCTTTTAAAGTATATATTTTAGTAAACTCATAATGTTATGCAAATGCCATCTCATCTACTTTTAAAACTTTATCATTGTCCAGAAAGAATATCCTATATCCATTGGATAATCATTCCTCATTCTTCTCTCCCACCTACCACCTACCCCCAGCACCCACTAATCTGTTTTCTGGTTCTATAGATTTCCCTGGTTTAGCATGTAAAAGGAGTCACATAACATGCTGCCTTTGTGTTTGGTTTCTTTTACATAATGTTGTCATAATGTTTCAGCATCATCTTTTCAAGGTTCATCCAAATTGTATATGGTATCAGTACTTTGTTTCTTTTTAAACAGATGAATAATTACTACATTTTATATACATACTATATTTTGCTTATCTACCTACCTATTAACTGAAACTTGAGTTGTTTCTACCTTTTGGCTGTTATGTACAACACTACTGTGAACATATGTATACAAGTTTCTGAGAAGTTAAAAAATCGTATATGGGTACCTGCAAAAGAAAAGGAATAACATTCTTAAGGTAGCAACTCAGCATCTATGCTTTTACCTGCTGCAAAATGTCCAGTAGTATAAACTTGGAAGATGGCCCGAATGTAGTAAAGGACAAGACCTGGATGTTTTTTCAGCCACATATCAAATTGGGACTTCGGGGACTGATGTTGGTCCTTGAATACACTTAGTGGGAAGTCCACTGACCCAGATAAAACCAATGGAGGTAAAATTAACTGACCACACTTCTTCTAAGCAATAAAGAAATGTTGTGGGCAATTTCAGAGATGACTGAACAAGGGTATTTGCAATGATTGATGAGTTAGCATCACTAAAACGTGAGTTCTTCTGACCATGTGCCAAGAGCAGACATGGAGTGGGGGTGGAAAAAGGAATTCAGAACCATTGTCTATTTTTTTCCATAAAATTTGTTTTATTTTTTTTAAAGGACTGCACAGCTGCAGCAATTGTGTGAGCATTTTAGGACTGTCAACCCCTCATCTAACTTTGTGAAGAATTCTTCTGAGGTAAAATTTATTAATTTCAGCTGGAGAATCCATCCCAACCCACTAGCACAAAGCCACATGCCCACCAAGGACTGCCTCTCTTCTTCTGCCCTAAAGTGATCAGAAAGCAAGAGTTCACCCAGGGAAAACATGTGGAATCAATTTGTTTCTAAAGTTAGTCCACAGCTTTCCACAGTCTACAAGAGATAAGATGGGGATAGCAACATCGCAAAAGGAATAGCAGCACAATGAAGTTTACCTTTATTAGAGGCATTTATCCCTTCGTAGAATCTCTATTTTTCTTTTGGGAAAATTTTTTCTAAAATTTTGGCATTGATTTTCTAAATGTTCATTAGAAAAAAAATGCTCAGATTTTACTTTCTAAAAGTTTCTGAATCTTCAGTGGTATTAATGTATTCTGTATCAATGTATGCAATGTAGAAATATTACTGGCACCAAGTAAATAAAGAAGGTTGAGGAAAAGGAGTAGGATGGGGGTTGCAGGAATACGCTGACATCTGTTCCTACTCACAGTGTTCAATCCAGCCCACCTCGAAGGACCTCCCACCCCAACTGGATCTTGAGGCTCTGATGTTCTCCAAGCAGCTCAGCTCTCCTCCATGCCATCATGTCGACACCAGCACCCGAGCAAATATTGAGGAATGATGAGGAGGTCCTCCTTCAAGTGCTTGCTGTGCACAGAGGCTGCCATCATTTCAGCTCTCTTTGCTCAGAAACCAAATGTGAGCCATTGCCAACTCCCTGCCTTTGAAGACAACATGTAAAGAAGACTATTGTTGGATAAATTTCCCATGTTGGAGATAAGCTATTCTTCCAGGCCATCATGAAAGAAAGTTCTTGAAGATAAATGAATCCAACCAAGCAATCTTCACTTTAAGAGCACTTTAGCTCCTCACCATGAAAATGCACTCAAAAGGAATAATTCAACAAAGATTCTCCTTAAAAATAAATAAACAAAACTGACTGAGTGTTGTGGGTGGAGGGGTGATCAGTCAGCTGTGTTCAGTAGTTCAAGTTCGAGTGGCCCTCAAGATAAAAATAACTTACAATTTTAATACACTCTTTTTATAGAGAGATTTTCCACTGAGATACCAAAAAAAGTGGAAGAACACTAGAGTCCTTGACTTTTTATTTTTGTGATTAAAAACATAGTAAAATGTATCATCTTAATCATTTTAAACATATGGTACAACAGTAACTATATGCATGTTGCTATACAGTGGGTCACCAGATTTTTTAATCCTGAAACCTGAAACGCTATACCATTTTAACAACTCCCCTTCCTCTCTCACTCCAGACTCCGGGAACTACCATCCTACTTTCTAAAAGTCAAGAGTACCTGACTTTTGAAAATTAAAAAAAAAAGAGCTCAAATTCCATCTAAAGCAAATTTCCCCTTTTCAGCTGGATAAACTGAGCTGTGGAATATTTAAGGGACCTGTCCTAGCTGGCTGACAGGCAGTGAAGCCAGCACTCAGGTTCCCCTACCCAAATCCAGCTCTGTCTTCAGGGAAGCACCATGTCACTAATATTACTATGGGTTTAGTTGTCTCCCATCATCCAAATGCTCATCTCCATACAAAAAAAAAAAGCAATCTTGTAGTAATTAATTTTACAAACATCAAATTCCAATTCCAGAAATATTTTATGAATTGAGGGAGACAAAGAAAAATGATACCCATCTCATAATCTTCCCTAGTTTGCTTAGATTTGAGATAACAATATTAAATTTCCATGAGGAATCTAGAATCAGCTCTGTGTTTGAAGAGAGAGAGCATTTAGCCTACATACTTGAAAATTCTGAAGAGAGTTCAAGTAAATTAAGAAGGGAAATGAGATTTTTACTTATAATAAAGTCAAAGTAAGTATAAGGGTTAGGAAAAAAGAATGTGCTGATCACAGGGTGATAAAACACAGCAGCAAATGATCCAATCATGCTATGATATCACTTTTCCTGAATGTCATTAGAATTTGTTTCTAGATTTTCATCAGTGTGACATTACTGAGGGAGCATTAGTGTTTCCTTTCTATCCTTTCATGACTCTGAACCACCAGGACTGCAGAGGCCATTGCAGGCACTCAGGGATGGGCTGAAAAATACAACGGGGACCATCTGCAGCCCACTGAGAGCTTTATTTCCTGGGCTACCTCATAGGCTAGAGTTGACATAAAATAAGTTAATATCACTCAGCACAGGGTTGTGCCAATGTTGAATAACTCAAAAGCTGTTAGCAATTATTATTATTAACCCATCACCCCAAGACAATGGTTTTTCTACTCACTCTTTCTACCATACTCTGCCTCTTCTTTCTTTCCCTCACACCCTTGCTTTCTATCCCTTCAGATACTTGCATTCTCTCTGATTCCCATGGGCAAGACCTGCCTCATATTTGGTGATCTGAGAGACAGTCAAAGGTACTCTTCTGTCATGATGTAGATGTTCCTCTAAAATATTATAATTAGACATTCAATCCTCTATATAATCATCCTTTTTCTTGTAAAAGCCTTGGCTTTTAACACTATTTAGTAATAACTAAAATGTTATCCAACTCCAAGTCATTCTGGGACATCACCCAGATTGTATTATATCTGCCTGAAATTGTCTTGTCTGCTTATTATTGTCCTCCTCCACAATTCCTGTAAAAACACTGTTTACCACTGCATCCTTAACCTCAGCAACAGAGTCTGCATATAATTAGTGCTCAATAAGTATTTGTCAAATGAATAATTGAACTAGTCATTGTCATCCATCCTCTAGTCCTCTGAATGTACTGCTTTCCTCTGAACAGAATGCAAAATTCATTACAGATGTTCCATCACTGTCTAGTGTGTGTTTCCCTGGCCCATTCCCACCAATTCTGCAGAGCTCCTATAGGCATTTTGTCTACTATGAAGCCCCTGATCCATCTAGCTGAGTCAGTGTTCTTCCTATCAGCTCCCTGGCTCAGTGTTCCAGAAAATTCCATATACTAAGAAAGACCTCCATATTACAAGGCCTAGAGTTTTCATTATAAAGTTAGTAGTAGAGTAGATAATAACAAGACTGAGCTATGATAGGACTGTTGGGCTCAGGAGTCAGGGGATTGTGTCTTCTATGTTCAGTCACTGGGTCCATGATCCTTCTCTTGACAATGATGTGTCCTACATAATTTTAAATGGATCCAGGCCAGGTCTTGAGGAAAATATGAGAAGAGTCATACTGTATAATGTCTGATCTATGGGCATGGTGGTGTGTGCTTGTAGTCCCAGCACTCAGCAGGCTGAGACAGGTGGATCACTGTAAGTTCAAGGCCAGCCTGGACTACAAATTGAGCTCAAGACCAGCCTGAGCAGCATAGTAAGACCCACATCTCAGACAGACAACAAGAAAAAAGTAAGATCCATGAACATCAAAGCAGAAGTTCTCTACTTTTTTGGCACCAGGGACTGGTTTTCTAAAAGCTAAATTTTTACAGTCAGAGGAGATCAAGCATACATGGATTGTTTGGTGACCACATTCTCATAAGGAACATCCAGTCTAGAGTCCTTAAATATGCTATTTACAGTAGAGTTTGTGCTCACATGAGATCTAATGCCACCACTGTTCTGACAGGAGGTGGACCGCAGTGGTAATGGGGGCAGTGGGTAATGACTGGCTCACCCCACCACTTACCTCCTGTTGTGCAGCCCAGTTCCTAACAAGTCATGGACTGATACCATCTATGGCCCAAGGTTGAGGACACCTGCATCTAAGATGCTGTTTTATCACTGTCAGTACTGTTATGGTAAAAACTCTAGGAAGATGGAAACTGTCTGTCTCACTGTTTCCTTATATCTGGCCCAAAGTTGAAAGTACTAACATCTCCACTATGTACATGAACTAAACAAATGCTTCAAACTTCTATCACTTTAATTACTCATGGCCATCAAATTCTATTGTGTTTTTTTGTTTTTAAATCATATTTTGAAGTGTTCTGATGATAAGGTTACTCCATCTCAAGAGAGCAATATGTTAATGAAGATCTCTTCTTACTTATTCCTTCGTCAATTCAAAATGATGCAAATCTAAAACAAAGTCCTCAAATAAAACAGGCTCAGAATAGAATTCCTCATGTTTCACTGGGCTCAGCTCTGACCCCAACTCCAGATGCAGGTGTTGAGAAGGGACCATACACACACACACACACACACACACACACACACAGGAGTCAAGCCATTGTCCTGCATTCCACAGGAACTGTGCTTTCTGGATTTACTTGCTGAGGGTTACAAATCTCTGAACATGTAACAGAGTAGGGACAACCACAGGCCAACATCAATATATTCAACCAGCACAAGTATAGAAAGAAACTGGAGTCTAGTTCCGAACTAGCTCCCTGCCCCCTCAACCCAGCAATAATCCAATAGCTCTGAGCCTATTTCTCAAGTCAGGCCCAGGGGACATTTTGAGAATCTCTTTCTGTGGGAATATGCCATCAGCTGCCCCTGGGAATAGGCAATAAGTTAATGTAAGGCCAACATACACAGTTTTATTTCTAGGCCATATAGTCTAAAGTTGACAGATTTTCTCAACTACACTATTTCAGTGATTTATATATATATGTATTATAATATTAATATTGCCTCCAAATGTGTAAAAGAAGGGGCTGTACCAATTCAAGTTATTTAATTTTGATGCCAAAATAAGTTATAGTTGTTGTGTCAGTTCCAGACAGTTAGAGACCTCAACCTGATTTATATCTATGCAACATATTCTCTTTAAAATACCCTTTACTCCAAGAGAAAATTCACTGGAATCACTTGGGGACAAATTTAGACATGTTGGGCAACAAAATATGCAGACAGTTGCTTGGTATGCAATTAAAATACAGTTTGTAGAAACAATTGGTTCTGGCATGGTAGAAGGAAATACACTTTTCCTTCCAGGGAGCCAACTCTAGTTGACAGCCTCACTGAGAAAAGTGAGATGCAAATCTTAGCATGGCTCCTGGAAAACGGACCACCTGACATTCAGAACCTGACCAACCACAGACAAGCCATACAAAGGAGAGTCAGGATTCCTGTGGAAATGGGGAAATGGATCTAGGGAGGGGATCAAAAATGATAAAGATGAACCAACCCACACCTTCCCATGAACCAGAAGCAGCCAAGTGGAATGGAAAGAGAATGAAAAATCCAAACCATGCCTTCCTGTGAGCCGGGGCCATCATGGGCAATGGGAAGAGAATCAAGAAGCCAAACCACACCTTCCTATGAGCCAGCCAGTGCACAGGATGGCAGACAAGAAGATCCCCCACCCACCCCCCATAAGCAACTGGCTCGTTTGGAGGAACTCAGGGTGAGATTATAGCAACTGAGGTGAAAGGAAAAGCTTGATGCTTGTATTTTTTGATTGACTTTGCAGGCCTGGGGCTGACGGTATGGGCATCTATTTGGAGGATGGCAGTGTGCCTTGTGTCAACTACAGGGGACTTTTTTCTGTCTTGTTTTTGAAATCCAATGTTTTGTTCCATTTTATTCTTTTGTATTATGCCTGTATCTGATAACCTGAGCCACTATTTTAAAGATAACAATATGCAATGTAACAACCATTGTTAAATTCCTATTATCTTGTTTATAACTATTGTTTTTGTTGTTGTTTTTTTAAAAATTTTATTTAAAGAGAAAAAACAAAAAAGAAAACAACCAAAAAAACCAGAAAAAGGGTAGCAACAGTACAGAATTCCAAAGGCAAAAAATAAAAGAACAACAACAAAACAAAAACAAAAACAAAAACACTAAGAAGTCACCACTTGATAAGTTACATACTGTCATCATTGGAAATAGTTGTTCAAGTTACAAAATTAAAGCATACAAAGTACACATTCAGACAGTGAGACTGTTAACGGTTCTGCCCAACAATCTAACAAAAACAGTAATGTGGTCATCTATCTTACACACTTAAACATACATGCAGTTATATCCTTTAGAGCACGTTCTTTTCCTCTCTCTCTCTCTCTCTCTCTATATATATATATATAAATATATATATATATATATTTTATTTTAAGGCTGATAAAATTAAACACAACAAAACAGAACAGAACAGGACATAAGAAAGCGTAAATTTCAAAGCTAGACAACCCGAGATCTTTACTATCTGTCATATTGTCTCCCGTTCTCTTCCAAATGGTTGTCCTTATCTTTGCATATGGGGAGCTCATACTAAATAACATATCAATCTTTTCACAAGATGTGTAGTTCACTGGCTCCCACTTGCTAAGGGGGGTGGGACACGGGACAGGGGACAGGACGACATGAGATGTTCGATTCTCAGCTCCTGCCTCGGCAGGCTCACATTCACACACACCCCCCCCAGAGAGGGGAAGAGCTTGTTCTCCCGGCACCCCGAGTCAACCGCATGGTGCAGGTCCTGAGGCGCCAGGGTCCCTCCCCTGCAGGTCCCCAAAGTCTGCAATACTCACCTGCTATTTCTTTCTGATGAGTTGACCATTACATTTCCAAAGTTCTGAAATGGCCAACAGACCACAGAAAGAATTCTCTTTAGGCTCCTGTTTGAAACCAGCAGCTACAGCTATCTGCTGGCCTTGCTTCAGGGCCAGGTGTTGTTGGTGTTTTTGTCATTTTATTTCTGTTGGTTTTTGGTTTGTTTGCATCTTGATTTTTTCTGGTTTTTTTTCTCTTTAAAATAAAAAAGTGACAAAGATTGTATACATATAAATATATCAATATATCAATTATCCAAAGCAAATGACATTATTATGAGTAACAAATATATACTAATAAAATAAAATAATAATAATAATTTTAAAAAGAAGTACCTGTGGAATGGAAGTTGAGAGTTCTGTACACACTTTATATTCTCAGCTTGCAGATAAGGCCTAGTGAAGTTCCTCAGCAATATGTACTCCATGGTTGCAGCCCTCAGGAATAAGTTGCAAGAGATGGCCTTAGATCTGAAATTCTAAGTGCTCTTCTAAGTGTTCTAGATAAGACACATCTTAGGAAAAAAATCAGGTATAAGTCTCTGAGTGTATGTCTGGCGTAGTTTCTAAGAATACACTTGCCCTCTTCACTGTACTCTGAAATTCCCAAATATCAGTTAAATTTCCCATTTAACAAAAAAAAAATTGTGTTCCATAGAGAAGATTTCTGATAGTGTGTGTGTGTGTGTGTGTGTGTGTGTGTTTATTTCCCACATACATACAATTTGTCATTAAGGAAACTAGGCTTTTTCTGACTCATTTTTCATATTCTGAATTTTCCTGATTCCCATGGTGTCACTTAACATGTCCCTTTTCCCATGGTTTTCCTATAAACTCTTAGGTATAGATGCTTGATTGCATTCAGATTTGATGTTTGACAAGAATACCTCATGAGAGGTTAAATATCAGCCGTCAGGAGGCACTTTATATCTGGTTGTCTCTCCGGTTTCTGGTGTTCACAAACATTATAGATAATTCTGAATTGTTTCATTAATGGTTTCAAAATGGTGATATTCTTATTCTTTATTATTTCTTTGTTTATCATGAATTCTTCTTTAAATAGAAATGTTCTTTCATCAACTATTTGGTAACACTAAGGCATAAGAAGGTAAAATAATGGACTCTTTCCTTTTATCATTTTTCAAAATAATGAATATAGTCCCTAGCATCTTGAAAAGGACCTTTTAAATGATCTTTATGAAAATAAATTTTAAATCATTTTGTTAATTCAATTTATTTCAGTTATAGGTGTATTATTTATCGATGCTCAGGTTGTCTCATTTGTAACTTGTAAGAGTCCTCTCCAGTTGACTCAGGTCTCTAGTCACAATCCTGTAGTACTTAATAATTTCTTTGGTTTACATTATAATAAGATGTTTTGGGCTAACTTTATACATTGTCTACCATTGACTTGAAATCAGTTCGTTCTATAAGGAATCTTTATTTTTTTCACCAGTAAATGGTATTTAGAATCTGTGGTGTGGTTATTAGGAGTGTTTAATGCTACTGTATTGGTCACTTTTCCTTTCAGGGCTTCTAATAAATAAAACCAAAATACATGTTTAAAAAAAACACACATGAATTTGTACTAGTATTTTCAACTTAAATGTAGAATTCAGTTTTTGCTCAACTTCTTTGATTTTTATATTCATACCTCTTTTCTCTTATACTAAAATACTGTTGAACCATAAACATTATCTGTTTCCTCCAAAGCACCTGCATAATAGTTCCAAAATAACAACACCACTATTTTTCTAATAAAAGGATAACTTTGTTTAGGTTTTGTCCAATCTTTTTGTCCTTAGA
Source organism: Dolichotis patagonum (assembly GCA_004027295.1). Classification (NCBI taxonomy): domain Eukaryota; kingdom Metazoa; phylum Chordata; class Mammalia; order Rodentia; family Caviidae; genus Dolichotis; species Dolichotis patagonum. The sequence continues at coordinate 19,751 of PVJX010030747.1, forward strand.
ATATATATACTACAGATTTTTTTTTAAGTACTGAGTTTTAGTCTCTCAGAATAGATTTTTATGTGGTTAACTCACGAGTATTATCTATATCTAGATGTGCTCCAAAAACCTCATCTGCTCATAGGTGGAGCTTTTGAAAGGTGGTGAGATTATGGCTGCAGTAAAGCTGACTTGCTATTAGGAGGTGGGTTCTGATCCAAAGAGGTGGATCACTGGGAGTGTGACCTGACACAGCGAAGCTCCCTGCCTGCCCAACCTTTTCTCTCTGCCTCCTTTCTGCCACGAGGTAAGCAGCTTCCTCCCCCAGGCCCCTCTGCCTTGCTGTGTCTTCCATAGAACCTGTGGACCATGGATTGAAACCTCAAAGAAAAAAAAAGTTGAAATCAACCGCTCCTCCTTTAAATTGCGACTGCTGAGTATTATGTCTCAGCAATGAGAAAAGTGACTAATAAGAGCCACTACACTGATACTCAATCGGATTCATTTGTTTCATTTGTATTTGTTATTTCACAATTTATTTTTAAATTTTGTTTTATTTTATACATATATAAATATGAATATGGTTCCAGTGTCAAACTGAGACACAATTTAGGTGATTTTTTTAGTTTTGGAGTGTCTTTCTTATTCATTAATAGACTTCATATTTCATATATATGGCATATATAATATATATTTTTAGATTTTGTGTATCTTATTCATTGTTTGCATTCACATCCTATATATCTATATCGATATCAATGTCAATATCATTATAGATATGTTCCTTTTGATCACTTTTCTCATTCTTACTCTTTTTACTAAACAATAGTCCCTGGCGATTATTTCATGAAAGTGTACAGACACAGTCTATAATTATTTTAGTTACATAATACTCTTCATGTAGTTATAATAACTACATTGTAGTACTTTACTTGGTGACTGTACCAAAATTTAGCCAAAAGGCTCTTTGTTGATTGACACCATTTGTTTCCAAGTTGTATTACAAATATTACTTTACCAAATTGTGCATAAGTGGGGAGCATACTTTTGTCTTTGGGATAGATTTTTGTATCCAAGATTGATTCCTAGAAGTAAGACTGCTTGACTAAAAGATCAATGCTTATGTAAATTTGCTATATGTTATCAAAATCCTATAACAGTTTGAATTCCCACTACAAATGTTTAAGTATTTATTTCTCTACAAGGTAATGGATGTATTGACATAAAGTTCTTGAATTTTTGCTAGTGTGATATCTGAGAAAGTGTTTAGTGTGTTTTAATTTATATCTCTCTTACTATAAATAAAACTGGCATCTTTTCACATTTCTAAAGGCTATCTGAATTACTGTTCTTGCAAGTTGTGAAAATTTTACTTTTCTATATAATTATCACTATTTTTATAATTAAAGGCCCTTTATATAATATCATACTTATAATCTCAGTACTTTGGGAAACTGAGTAAGGATTGCAAGTTTGAGCCCAGTTCGGGCAGTTTAACAACAGAGAGAGACAGGCTGAAACTTAGGGAGTCGAGCCAACCAGTAAGCAGCTGGCTGCCCTGGAAGTCTCCCAGAAAGCAGCATCTTGGCCTGTCTCTTTGGGACCTGAAACTCTCAGACCCGTAGAGTGGCCAGTGCTGTTTGGATCGAAAGTCTGCGCACACCTGCATCTCGGCGTGACTGTTTGGGACTGGTAGGCCCGCCCTTCATCCACAGGGAACTGCCTGGAGCCCGGCATCTGGGACAGGTCTGTTTGGGGCCGTAGCCCTGCCCTTCACCCCCAGGAAGTCTCCCAGAAAGCAGAATCATGGCCTGTCTCTTTGGGACCCGAAACTCTCGGACCCGCAGAGTGGCCCGGGCTGTTTGGATTGGGAATATTGTGGAGACTGGAATCTTGGCCAGGTCTGTTTGGGACCAGGAACTTTTCAGAAACCAAAATTCTGGCCTGACTCTTTGGGACCTGTAGGCCCTTCACTCACAGGGAACCTCCTGGAGACCTTCCTGGGACAAAGCATGGAGGCCTGGCCTGCCTGAGATTCCACAGGCTCCAGGGTGGCCA
>PVJX010030748.1:0-21784 GCA_004027295.1 Dolichotis patagonum
TCCCTCCAACTTCCCGCAAGGATATCCCAGGTTCATTTTCACCCTACTCCAGCATTTAACCCTGCTAGGGAGTGAGTGGTCCCTGTCACATGGCACCCAGGCCCTTCCCTCAGGCTGTCTCTTCTTTGCTGCCCTCATCCCTCCTTGATGAGTGTCCCTTCCAGGCGCTGCAGCTATGGCCATGAAACTTGCTCTGGGTGTCCAGATGTGTCCTTCTTCCCCATGGAGGCAGAAAGAAAGCTGCCTCGTTGCTTGCTGCTTAATAAGAAATATGAAAGTACTGTCCATCCCTGTCTGACTCCCCAGCCCCCATCTTCAAATAGCCAATTTCCAGCAGGAAAGAGTGAGTCAGCGTCGCTCCCCCACTCCAGCAGTGGAGAAACTCTCCTCTCAGACAGTTGGACCAAATCTCAGGACCTGGGAGTCTGCAGGGCTGGCCTCCCGAGTCCCCCCCCATGCTTCTTGCTGATGCCCACTAGCTGGTCCAGTAGGGGATGCTGGGACCCTCCCTTAGCGTCTCTAACAGCCCCCTGTGCTGTGTGTAATCAAAATACTGTACAGTCTTCTGCTTAGACTGCAAAACACACAAAGTCATTGAAACCAAATCAGGGAAAAGCAGAAACAAGGAGCAAAGAGATTGCACAGGGAAAGGAGGCTTGGGTTCTCCAAACACTACAGACAACTTTGAACTTGCCTTTTTGAAACTTGCTGGGTTCAAAAAGACATTCTGGTCTTACACATTAGATGTGGCTTCCCACTGCTTCCACCTTCTTCAGCTACACCTGGAGAAGAAAAATGGTTTATTTTCTGACTTGAGACTCTCTCCTCCACCAGGCAGTAGACTGAGGAGCCGCCTGTTGGGCTTCAGTAGAGAAACCTCCCTGTAGCCTCCTCCTTTTCCTCTCTTGACCCTGTTCCTGTCTGCCCCTCACTTGCCCCCCCATCCTGCCCTACCCTTTCCAAAAGATTTATAGAGCAGAATGGCTTGAGAACAAATGAGCAGACTTTAGGCTGGTGTATTCTGCATACTAATGACAAGATACTGCTTCTGTACCTAAGGGCAAAGCCAGGTCAGGCCAGTTTAACCATAAACTTTATTTATGGTCTTATAACTTTGCAGCTGCAGTAGCGCTGCTCAATCTTGGGACAGAGATCCATCCGTCTCCCTACAGATTCATAAGTACATCCGTAAGTAAATTCGGGGTCGGGGAGGGGGAGAGGGTGCTGGTAGTTTGCTCTCTATGGTCTCCTGAGTCCATCCCCCAAGAAGTTAAAGCCCAAGGGGAAAGTCAGGCCCAGGAAGAAAGACAGGAGGAGCACTGACACTGCTTCTTCACTGGGAGTCACGAGGCAGTGGGAATAAAAATTTCTCCTCCTCCTTGGGGCGGCACTACTCTATTACCTCTGAGTTTTCCACACATTGATTATGTTTTAATCCAACAACTACTTTTGAATCTTGAGTCACAGAATCAGTTGCCTGCTTCCAGTTGACTTCCCTTCCTTCCTGCTGAGACTTTCCTGGGAGAGACCATCTTTGATGCAGTATGTTGGTACATCCACTCTGGAAGCTCTGGGCTCTGTACCTGCTTGTCTTCTGTCCTTTGATGGGCCTCATGACATACTTCCTGCTATCTGCCACGTTGGTTCAAGCTACCCTTGCAGCAAGAGAAAGTGCTCAGGATCACAGGTACAGTGCCCATTGCACCGGGTGATCTTGTTGGTTCTAGATGTCATTCGTCATAGCTCAAGAGATGTTGCTATGTCCCTCACTAAAGATGTATTGGCTACCTGCTGTGTGCAGACACTCTGCTTGGCATCGGGGACACCATAGTGAATAAGATACGATGATCCTCTGCTCTCGATGCGCTTAGTGGGTGGAGGTAAGTCCAGTTCCACTGCTGAGAACAATTTCAGAGCACACAGTGAACAACTTAGGGCCCCTGCCTCTGGATTGTCACCCATGCCAGTCCCTTAAATTACAAGATAAATGTGTAAGATGGGGATCGCAGGGGCTCGAGTCTCATTTAAGGCATTTAACCTTACTGTCCTCCATAGAGAGAGCACCTGCAGCCTTCAGGAAAAGGTGAAAAGACACCAAGTCTTCTCTACAGTACAGCTTTCCTGTGGTCCTAGGCGTTTACCTGTTGCTTTGCTCTCTCCAAAGTGAGAATTGGATGAGGAGTCTTTAAAAATTGCTCAAAGCAAAATGGTCCTCCTTAGGGAAGGCCTTGGCCAAGGTGTCATGAGATGCCTGCCTTCCTCCCTCACCCTTAGGTGCTCGCTCTTTTCTCCAAGTGGCTTGGGTTGTTCAACGTTGAGGGAAAGCAGTGAAAGATCTCACAGGTGCCCTTTCAGGGAGGCCACCTGTTTCTTCTCCATCATTCTTATCCCCGAGAGTGGAAAGGTCATTTTTTGTCAGATGATGCTACAGGGCCACAGGGGTATGAAGGTAATGGCAGGGGACAAATGAGGAGCTGGTTTGTGCTAGTGTTGGGGCTGGGCTGAGGGAGTGGGTGAAGCCACTGGCTTTGGGATTTGAGCAGATTGCCTGCCTTGTGTGTAGAGAGCTGTAGAGCATGGCCCAGCTGCTGGACCCGGAAGTTGGCTGCTGAGCCTTGAGCCCTCTCTGCTGAGCGGACCCCAGGTGGGCAGGATGAAAAGTGGACTAGTCAGCTTTGGGCTAAGAAGCCACTTCACCTTGGTGAACACAGTGGGAATGAATTACCATGTCTGCCTGGTTTGGAGACTCCAGGAGAAGCTAAGGAGACTTAATCGCCACCTTCTCCATGCCTTGGGATCAGCCGAATCTGCGTGAGTCAGAAGAAGTTGATGTGAAAAAAGAAAACTGCAATCTGGTGGACAGGCCTGGACTTACTGTGTAGCTGTGGACATCTTACCTTGTCTATCCAAGTCTTGGCATTCCACTTTGTGAAGTGGGTGGGTATAATAATTCCCGCCTTAATTATTACGTGAAGTGACTAATGCATTTGTGAATTCTATGCAAACCTGCTATAAAATATGCCTTGAAATGTTAGTAAAGTGCTATAAAATGCTCCTTTTTAAAAGGCGGTTACCTGGGAAGTGGGAACTTGATGCTAAGGAGAATTTCTTGTATACACAAATGTATAAACAACTGAAGAGTCTGAAGCCTCCCAGATCTTTTTAATCACACTCAGCCAATGCCTATGTATATAAATCTGTACAGGAATTTTGACTTGCCTGTAATTTTTTTAAGGATTCATGAACTGTCCTGGGGTGGGTAGGGGCATGCAAGTGCTGACCCCTCCAGGACAGCATGAGGCTGGGAGAGGGGGATGAAAATAGTTGATGTCCCTTCAAAGCCTGCTCTTTAGGGCCATGTTCTCAGCTAGGAGTCATCCCCTGGCTGCCCAGCTGCCTTTCAGACAGAGCTGGGCAATCATAGACATGGACATGTTTGCTGCTTTCTTGGTATCTGTGCTGCTGCTACGGCTTCCCTGGAGGTGGCATCTGCAAGTGCAGGGTGAATGGAATCAGGCAGCTACTGTGCAGCGCTAGTGCTGTTTGCTGGTGCTACCTGCTGGTTTAAAGGTGATGCAGATCAGGATTTCTCTCACCCGTTACAGTGAACTTCGACTTCACTACTTCAAAACAAAGACATCTTGAGGGAGATATTTTGCTTTCTGAATTTTAGTTTGCAAATCTATAAAACTGAGACATTAAGACCATATGCAGCTGCCATATGGGTTGGGAGAAGTCCAGGTAAAGACCTTTGCCTTGGCCTGAGACACAGTGCTGTTGAGTAAACATTGTTTTCAGTGTTTTGTTGGTATGAGTGTATACTCAGCTAAGATCACCCTTGGCAAGTACAGAAACCAGAGCCTGTGGCCTGTGCATCCCTCCTGCCCCCATTTTTGTCACTATATCTCTGAGCTGTACTTCAGCAGGCCTCAGGGTACCTGCCTGGGGAAATATTTCTGCCATACGTTATTCCTTATATCAACCATCAAATATCTATTAAGAACCAACTGTGCAACACTGAGATAATTGTAGACCAATGGCACTGAACTCAGAAGATACACTAGCTAATAAGAACACACTTTAAACATAGCCCGTGACACCTTGATGACAAGGTTTTCATGGATTCTCCATCCACGGCTTCCAAGAAAGGATTTATGATTCATTGCCAAAGCTCACAGAGCTGTCATTTCTGTGTAGAAGATGCCTCCCTTCTCCCCAAGGTGAGGATGGTAATAGGATCGACGAAAAGATACTCTGCAATTTAGTCTCAATAGGGGTCAGGAATCGTTCTATAAATCACCAGATAGTAAGTATTTTAGGCTTTGAAAGTCATAGAGCTTTGTAACTACTCAACTCTGACATTATAATATGAAACCAACCATAGGTCACACATAAATAAATGAGCATGGCTATGGACCAATAAAATTTTATTTAGAAAACAGGCCAGCAAACTACAAAATACAATTGTAAAAATGTCAAAGATATAAATCAGTGGGAGATATTTCGTGTTTATGGATTTGAAGACTCAGTGTTGTTTAGGTGTTTAATTCTTCCTAACTCAATCTGTGTATTCACCACTTGCCTAGACAGCTGTTTTGTAGATATTGATAAACTAATTCTAGGTTTTATGAAGAGGCAATGACTTAGAATAGGCAACTGATATTGAAGAAAAGCTGAAGCAGAGGACTCAAATGACCTGATTCTATGTCTGACTGTAAGGGTGTAGTAATCAAGACAGATGGTATTAACAGAAGGATGGAGAGTAGACCAATGAAATGAAACACAAAGGCAGAAAAAGATGTTCATAAATGTAATCAGCTAATCATTGGCAAAAGGCAAAGGTAATTCAATGGAGAAATGATAATATTTTTAAAAAATGATACTGGAATAATTTTTGAATACTGCATATTCAAAAAACAAAGCCAAACACCTCGACACAGGTATTATACCTTAAGTGAAACTTAACTCAGAATGGATCGAAGACCTACATGTAAAATGGAAAACTATAAAACTTCTTAGAGAAGACAGGAAAGTCTATGTGACCTTGGATTTGTGATGAGTTTGTAAATCTAACAAAAACAATACAATCAACCCATGAATGGAAAAAAATTGATATCAGGCTTTATATGCTTAAATTTATTTATTTATTTTGTTACCAGAGATTGAACTCACAACCTTGTACTTACCAGGCAAGCGCTTACGCTACTGAGCTAAATCCTGGGCCCTATATGCTTAAATTTAAGAGTTGAGTGAAATCCAGAAATTCTGGGATATGTTACTATTAAAGCTTCATTAAGAGAAACTGATAGGGACTTTTTTCTTGATCAGTTGAATAGATACTAATGTCAATGTGTGGGAAATTTTTCTTAAAACTTGTTCAAGTATTTTGATCCATTTTCTGTGGCATTTGGTGCAATTAACCTTTGGAATTTATCTTGAAGAAAAAAAGTAAAACTTTTGCTGCGCAAAAGACACAAGAAAATGAAAAGACAAATCACAAAGTAATAGAAACTATTCACAAAACACACATATAATAAAGTCTTATATCCAGAAACAAAGGACTCTTAAAACTCAATAATAAGAAAATGAACAAATGAAAAAATGGGTAAAAGACAGGAACATTTCCTTCTTTAGGAAAACATAGATGTCAAATAACGTATGAAAAGACAGTATCATTTATCAGTAGGGAACTTAAGTGAAACAATGGAATTCTACAATATTCCCAGTAAAATGGCTAAAATCCAAACACCAGCAGTACCAACTTTTGACAAAGACATAGAGCACTCATTCATTGCTCATGAACGTGCTAAATGATGCAGCCAGTTTGGAAGAGAATTTGACAGTCTCTTATAAAACATAGCCTTACCCTATCAACATTACTTTACCCTAGAAATCATACTCTTATTTGCTCAACTGGTTTGAGAACATATGTCTACACAGATCTGCATGTGAATGGCAGTTTTATTGATAATCACTAAAAGCTGGAAGCAACCAAAGAGTTCCTCTATGTGAATGGCTAAATTGTGATATATCTGTACAATAAAATATTACTCCATGATAAAAAGAAAGGAGTCATCAAGCAACCAAGAAACATGAATCTTAAATGTATATTGCTAAGCAAAAGAAGCCAGTGTGAAAAAATAGCAGTTTAAAACTTCAACGATATGACATTCTAGAAAAGGCAAAAGTTTAGAGATAGTAAACAGGTCAGGGGGTTGCCAGATGTTTGGAGAAGAAAGAGAGCTGAATAAGTGAAGCAGGGAATTCTTTAAAGTAGCGAAACTATCTTGTGTGTTACTATGATGATGAATAAACCATAAAGGATTTGTCGGAACTCACAGAGCTCTGTAGTGTTAAAAGTTAGCCTTAATGTATGTGACTTATTAAAAAAATTATTTGAGAACTTGAAGACTCCCAACATGCAATGTGAGAAAAGGGACCGGAATATATTACAAATGTGTGAAAGAACATCAGCAAATGAGGCTAGAAAATAAAATACTGACCAAGCAACTTTGGAAACCAGTGGAGCCTGTAAGATTAAAAGCAAAAGGATCTCTCCACAGTACTGTGTTGGCAGAGGGGTTTTCCCACCCCCCATGGGGATCTGCAGTAGCAATTCTGAAACAGTTACACATGGATCCTGGAATTGGGCAGTTAGGTAAATAGAGGATAACAGAAGTCAGGAGTGGGAGATGATAGATAAGCAGGGAGAGACTGGGATGATTCATAGTGTCATGGGTTAGAGTTGGAGGCATAGCATGAACTTACATTTAGCTTAACATGGAAATGGATTATGACATTTAGGAACAATCATAGATCTGTGTATGTGAGCGAGTTGTTATACACACATTTATCTCCTTGCTCCATCAGTGGGGAGAACACAGAAGAGACAGCCCAGGAACAAGACCTTAGTGTCCAGGTCTGAGGACCTGGAGAAAAAACTGCTTCTACCGGAGCAGAGATATCCACAATGAGCCTGCAGCACCTTGTGGTGCTAGCAAGCAGGAAAGTGCTCAGAGCAGCAACAGAAAAAACATAGGAAAATGCTCAGAAACAAAACAAAAGGCCAAGTTAAGCAAAACAGCCCTATAATCATGAGGATGTGTTAAAGGAACATAGGAACCTGCTGAGAGAGCTCCCATTGGTCAAAGCTGATGTTGGCAAAACAAAAATAGATAAGATAATATCCTACATAACTCAGAGCTTGAAAAAAACCCCCTTTGATAGGAATACAAAGAGGAGAGGAGACAAATCTCTTGGGCAGAAGAACTTCGAATAATTTATGTAGACACTTCAGCCTTAAGAAGTTGGAACACAACTTCCTGCTCCTTAGGTGTGGGCTGCTGGTAGCATCATTTTTTCAAAGGTTGAAATATGAAAAGAGAAAGAAAAGGAGCAACTTTACCATAGAGAAAACTGGCAGAGTACTTCAGCCAGGCAGTCCAAGGTAACACCAACAACAATACATTTTATTGAAAATATACATTCTTCGTAGAATATGATGAGAACATATTTTTCAACTGTGGTCTTCTGTACCCAAAATACATTATTTTTAGCTTAATCATGGGAGAAAATTGGACAAGTGCCAACTACGGGATAGCTAACAAAATGTTTGAGATGTGTGTCTCTAACCTTTTAGGATCTGCCCCCCACAAAAGAAAAAGAAGCATAAATCTGAGAAATTATCACACCCCCAAAAGCCTCAGGAGACACGGTATCTGACTGTAACATGATATCTGTCCCAGATGCCTCCTGCACCAGGGAAAGGATAATAGAGGAAGACTGAGAAAAACATCAATCAAGTAAGGACTTTAGCTAATAATAATTTGCCTGTATTTATTCATTAATTTTGACAAAACTGCCACAACTCTTCCAAATGTGACTAACAGGGGAAATTGGGTATGTGGCATATAAGAAACATCTGTACTGTATTCTCAATAACTTTGAAAATCTAAAACTATTCTAAAATAAAAGCATTATTTAAGAAATATGTATATATATGTATATATATGTATATATAAGCAACAAGCTAGTCTTGGTTTCTGGGCTGTAGTCTGTGACCCTGTATTGGTTGTATAGTTGTATGGTTGTATGGTTGGTTGTTCAACCATATTGTCTCACTAGTGTAAGAAACTGAAAGAGTAAACAAGATCCCAAAGTTACAATAGATATAGTAAAAGGGGAAGAGACTATTCAAAGGCAAATTGTATTGTTTGATCAATTTTGCATGCCTGTAACTGGTAACCTGAGCAACCATTTTGAAGATAACAATATGCAGTATAACAACCATTGTTAAATTCTTACGATTTTGGTTTGAAATTCTCTATCACTATTGTTTTGGGGTTTTTTTTGTCATTTTGCTTTCATTTGTTTCTTGATTTTTCTGGGTTCTCTCTCTCTCTCTCTCTTTTGTCTTTTTGAGACAAGGTCTTTCTGTGCAGTGTAGGCTAGCCTTGAGCCCACTTTGTAGCCCAGGTTGGTCTCGAACTTGCAATGATTCTCCTGCTTCAGTCTCCTGAGCGCTGGGATTACAAACCTAGGCCACCATGCCTGGCTCTCAGATTTTTCTCTTTAAAAATTTAAAAAAAAAATAACTTGGCTGTTCAGGAAATTTGTAAGATCTTTATGTTTAACACAGGAACTTTACTTGTTAGAGAAATCAAAACTGTAAGAAACCTTGATCCTACCAGTCTTTCCAAGCACTCTGTTGTCCCTGTTCCTAAGTACTTTTGTCTCTTTTTCCCCTCCTCTTCCCTTTTTCTCATCTGTGTCTGTCTGTCTGCCTGCCGTCCTGCTTGTCTTTTTTCAGTATTTGAGATGGAACCCAGGACCTGGGCTACATCTACAGCCTTTAAAAAATGTTTTTGTTGTTGTTTTAGATAAGATCATACAGACTGCTGGGATTACGGGCCTAACATTTATGTATGCAAATATAAGCATTAAGAAAGTTTCTCTTTGCTTTTTCCCTTTTTCTTACACAAGCAATTTTATTCCCCACAGATGCTTTTCTGTCTTATGCTTATTTTTATAATTTTAGAGCTTTTTCAATATCAGTAGCTTTCTTTTTCTGATTTTCAGTATTTGTGGTTCTAGGGAATAGAACCTAGACCCTCGCACGTGCTAGGCAAGCACTCTGTTACTGAGCTGCACTCCCAGCCCTGCTCATCTTTACTCAAGTCTAGGTTGGACCACAGCTAATTTTGTCCATTTCTGACAGACTCTTGGATTGCCCCCAATCTTTGCTGTTACAAATGATGCTGCAGTGAATTACCTGGTATGTGTGGAATTAGGAGCTTAGGGAGGTTTCCCTCTGATGCCTACACTCCACTTCAAGTGAATTAAATCAGAAGTTCTTGGAGAGGGTCGTGAGTGCCCTTATTTTTAAAAGGTTCTCCTGGAAGTCCTAATGTGTAGCCAAGAAAGGGAAGAGCTGGAAAGTAAGGGGACCTGAGAAAGGTACCCAAGCCAGACAGCATTGGAGTCATAGCAGAGCAGTATGAAAATGTCCCGGAATTAGGCTCACATCAGAAAACCCATACTCAATGGGAACAGAACACCAGTGTACTTTGTTATTGTTATTACTTCAGGTGTTTCCTATATAATTCTAAGGTTAGGAGGAAAGCACACCTTATTAGCAGGGGCAGGTTATCTGCTGGGGCAGGTTATCTGGAAAGCTGTCTCCTTCCCCTTCTTGATCTGCAAGTCTCCTTTTTTGTTTCTGCATTCCCCTCTTCCCGGAAAAGCCATTGGGAAGTGAATCTAGAGCAGAAAATCGATGGCGGGTCATGGTGAGCGTCACAGTGTCAGCCCAGAGCACCAGGGACATGAAGTGGACACCTGTTGTCAGAAGGCATGCTCTGCTGCCCTTCTGTGAGAGACAGATTAATATTTGGCCAGCCCTCAATGGTCATGGGTTTCTTTTCTGTGGCCTCTTTCCCATCCAGAGTGCTGGTAAACTCCAAGACACTGGGATGTAGACGGAAGTTTCTCCTTCCTTGTCTTTACTGGATTCCGATGGCTTGGATTGACATGCAAGGTGAGACACATTTTGAACATCATCTCTTCCTCATTGTGTCATAGGTGATAAGGAGGGCAATTGAATATTTAAAAGAGAAATGAGTAAAGAAATATCCTTAAAACTGGCCTGAGTTAAGTGCTTACGTAGAGAACCTACCTCCCAGATGTAGGACATCACATCATCACCATTTTACAATGCAAAGCCGAGGACCAGAGAGGTTCAGACATCCATCCAAAGCAACGCAGTTGGGTAATGTCAAAGGAAGTGGATCTCAAAACCAAGCTCTGTGCTATCCTGTCTTCTTTTAGCAGGGATTGAGAACGTTCTCCTGATTTCTGGGGACTACCTTACACCCACTGTGTATTTGGATTGCCATCTTTGGCGGAGTCCAAAACATTGGTGACCTCTGCATTATCTGCTCTTATTCTAAGATGAACTTTCTGCATGAGGCAAAAGTAATTGCCTTGAGTTCCTGATGAAGCCATAGCATTTTTTTCATGTCAGTGTACTCAATAGTTCTTCACAAAGTTCCTCCTGGAGCACCATAAATGCCACCACCTGTGGTAACACCACCACAGCAACCATCATAGCAACGAGGTGTGTAGAAATGTTGCCTTCGTCACCTCATTTACTTTCCTTCCACTTTATTAGATAAGCAAACTGGGACTCGAAGAACTTCAATAAGTCACCCAAGGTTGCACCACTAAGATGTGGTAAAACTGGATTCAAATCCAAGTCTTATTTGACACCAAACACTGCCCAGCCCATTCCAACGAATTTTGTAGCAAAACTTTTCTTTTTCACCCACTGGGAAATCATTCCACCCTCCTCTCACTATCCTGAAAGACACTCAAAACTTTTGAATGTCTTTCTCATTCTTCCCTCACCAAAGCCAAGGAGAATCAGGCCACGGTGGATGGGCCAATAATGTGGAGTTAACCCATGTCTTCCCCCACAGTGGCCAGGCCAATTCCAGACATTAGAATCAGGAGCAAGGAACAGAAGTGAGATCCCAAGGGTTAATATTGCTATAGTGGGAAAGTTATCTGCTTTGTTGTAAAACACAGCTTCCCAGCACTACAGAAGGGGCTATTAGCATGCAAATGTACTTTGCCTCATGGTTTTTAATGTTTGACTTCTCTTAATTGCTGAAACCGGTTGTAATTTCTGGGCACTGTTGGCTTCAGGGAAGCTGTTTCCTCCTAAAGGACCTGTCACTGCACCTGGAAAGATTTGAATTCTAATTTTGTTAACCAGTGGGAAAGACGTGTTTTCTCTTTTACCCCTCAAAGGCGAAGAGAAGAAAGAAAAACAGTCCAGGTTAAAGTTAGAAACCTCTTTTGCCCCTTCCTCAACACATTTCCTCTGACTTCTTGGGTTGGAGACTTGACATTCTCAGTGAGGGATCAAAAAACATACTGGGAGATTTGATGGTGATGAGAGAGACTTTATTAAAGACTGTAGAGATCAGACCCTGGGTTATATTTCGGGACGCTGCCTGGATTGGAGCATAACTCTTTTTCTCATTCCAGAGACAGTCCAGATGAGATTAGTTTTCAACTCAGAGTCTTCTAAGGTGACTTCCGGTGCTAAAAATCTGCTTTCTGGGAAGTGGAAATGACCAGAAAAAGGAACCACTGATCTGGTGAGACCAGTGTAGCTGCTAGCACCAAGCTCCGCCATCTTGGCCCATTTAAGAAATAATTACCTCTATAATACTGGCACTTGGGGAAACTGAGCCACAAAAATCCTGAGTTCAAACCCAATCTAGGCAACTAGCAATTTAGTGAGACTGTCTCAAAATAAAAACATTTTAAAATGGGCTGAGAATGTAGTTCAGTATAAAGGTCTTGGGTTCAGTCCCCAGCACTACAGAACCCAAATTAATTACCCACTTCCTCATCTACACAAAATGCCTCCACTACATTTTTTATGTGCGTCAGTGGTGCATAGGAAGTCTTGGAAGCCAGGCAATGGCTCTGCAAAATGGGGGCTTTTTCCGGGCCTCCCCTGGAAGCCCTTGTGAGTCAAGCTGTTTCACATTTGGGAAGTACTTGATTGCAGAAGTCTTGGAGACAATGAACTTGACCTGGCATTCACTGTCTGTCAAAAGGGCAGTCTTGTGGCACCTGAAACATCCTCAGAGGACATTGCCACCCTCCCCACTGGGGACCACTGTGTACTGCTGTCCTGGGGAGCAGGAGCTGTCTGTGACAGCCATGCAGGGAGAGGGTGCAGTTGCCACCTCCACCCCACCTGCAGCAAAAAAAAACCGTCAAGGTAAATGCAAAGTGCCTTGGCTGAATTTGTTCTGTCAATACTTACATTCCATTGGCCATACAGAAAGGGTTAGAGAGATCTTTTATTTATGGGTGTCAATTATTTATCCATTGCTTCTGGCACTTCTATGTGGTATTTAGCTCTCTGGTTAATTCTGAGCTCCTGGAAGCCCCAGTGCGCTAAAAAAAAAAATGATTTAGAACCTTGTACGTATCTATGTCCTGATGACCCTGCAATGTATGGCTGAGGGAAGCCTCCTTCCACCTCGGACTCTAGCTTCCTCGGCACCTGCGTCTCCTATTCTCCTCACACTTGCTCACACCCTCAGGACACATCTTGTGATGTCCTGTTTGGTATGATGCACACAGTTACACACTCAGAATGGTGTGTTATTACAAGCAGGGAAAGCAGAATGAAGCAGAAATAAACCATCTGTTTCCCTGTTAACTTACCAATACGTAATTTTGGGGGTGGAAGGGTGATCGAGGCTGAAAAGACTGCAAAATGGTTCTTTGGAGCCCAGTTCTGCGCTGAGGTTGGAAGAAACTAAACCGAGGGTGCAAAGCATTTTCTTCACAGGTTGAGGAAGCTGGGAGCGGATCTAGAAGTGAAGTGACACCCCTCGAAGATGAAAGACTGGGAGCCCACTGTATCAAATCTTGCACTCTTTCCTTTTATGCTTCAAAATACTTTGGGGGGAGGGCAGGACTGAAAGGCTTTCCCTTTCGGCGCACCTCAAACCTACCACGTACTGACATCTCAGAAGAATCCAACAGGAGCCTTTCATCTATTTTGCATCAAAAAGAAACTTCAGCTGAGAGTGTCCCAAGGATGCCCCAGGCCACTCCACCCACAAGTGACAGTCATTTGTTCTCCCCATCCCAAGCCTTCCTCTCTACACTCCCTCTGGGACACAGGACGGAATCTTCCATTTATCTTCACAACCAGCAGAGCTGGTGGTAGGGAGGGTCCTCCCAGGCTCAGTCACTAGCTCTGTCCCCCAGTGCTTCCCCTCCCTAACCAGTGCTTCCCCTCCCCAACAATTTCAACTTGTTTTCTTCCAAGGGAACATGACTTTTCCCATTGAGGGTCGTGCAGACCAACAATGCTGCCCGGCTAGCTGCATGCCCCCCTCCTTCCCTGGACCAGGTTTTAATGCAGGCCTGCCCCCCCTCACCCCACCTGCCCTGACCTTCCCCGAGGGGGCTCTCTCTGCATAACAAAGTCTGGTCCTTGCTGCCCTCCTGCTATTAGCACGTAATGAAAATGTCACGTATTTAACCCCCACCGTCCTAGATAGGCCAGAGTGCCCAAGGGGTTTTAATTCCTTTGTATGATAAGCACCCCACTCCCCTTTTGGACGGTCTGTCCCCTTTCTCCCTGGAGAGGACACAGAACTGTGTATGGCTAACTCGGACCTCTCAGCTGTCCCGGGGCACAATGGGGAAAGTATCTTTTGTGGCATTAACGGCTTTGGGGAGGGGAGAGGGGAGGGCAGGGTTGGTGGGGAGGGGGGGCCGTTGAAGAGGAGGAGAACAATGTGTGAGAAGCTGAGGTTGTGGGTTTCCCACACGGACCAATATGTGCCCCCCACCCCCCTCTGGGAGAGACAGATCCGCAGCGACCAGCCCACAGCTGATCCCGCCTTGATTGGCTTTTTTTTTTTTTTTTCATTGTACTCTCAAGGGACGAAAATCCTTTTGTGGCGTGAAAGGAGAGGCGTTCCTGCCGTCCCCTCCCTCGAACTGATTGGCTATGTCACAAGATGGCCAAATCCACCCGGATTAATGTGCGGCCCGCAGGGCCACGGGGTAGGGACGTCTGAGTCCGCCCCTTCGGGAGAGCGAGTCTGCTGCCCGGTGAGCAGAGGAGGGGGACCCGAGGGGCAGGCCACCACTTTCTTCATATTTATTATTCCCCCAGCCCCAGCCCGCAGGGATGTTTATTCATGGGCTACATCTGCTGGCTGGCAGGCGTGTCTCTTGTTAGAAAGAATGCCTGCGAGTCCAGAGTCCTGGAGGAGCCAGGAAAAGGGGGCACATTCCTTAGAACCTGCCTTTGCCCCATCCTCTGGCTTGGGACACCCACCTGTGATTGTGGCCTCGCCCCTGCCCAGCTTCCAGCCCTCTGTGCACCCCCTTGTTATCCGAAAACTCGGGGTTTTCTTCTCCGTTGCACCCAGTCTCTGCTCTTTGCCTCTTGTGGGTCTGGTACCTGGTCCACCCTTTCCTGTGGAACCGCCTACAAAAAGTTAGCCCTGGCCTTTAGGAAACAGCCCTAACTTTGTGTGTGACATTCTGTGTCATTTCTGCATCTCTTCCATCAATTTTTATCCAAAGTATGCATGTTTGGAGGGCATGCTGTCCCCCCTCCTAAATCTGTAAGGTCCCAGAGGATGGGATTCATCCGTGGTTCACCCTTGTTACCCCACCTGCACCCCATTAGAACGTGTGGGTGTCCTTGGGAGACACAGCTCCATAGCCGTTGGCCAGATGCAGTGAGGGACACTGGGGAGAGAAGCTTGCAGCTGGGCCCTCGCGCCAGGACCCAGTCTGCAAGTAGCTGCACGCTGGGTCCATCAGTTCTCCACTCGGTGTGTTCTCTGTGCAGCTCCGGCAGTGTCACACAATGTGAAAGAGACTGAAGACAAAGACAGCCCTGGTACAGAGAGGATGGTGACACCTCTGCCCAGATTTCTGGGGTTGAGTCCTTTCCAGGGGCACCTGTCTGTAGGAGCGGCCACGCAGAGCCAGGGCAGTGCCTGGCCCTGGAAAAGTGCCATTTTCTTTGGAAGCAAAGTAGCCTACAGTGTACCCAAGGCAGGAAATAAACAGGAGGAACTCTAGTGTTTTTATAGACAAACACAGTTGAAACTTCATGTGTTTAGAAGTAAGAGTTGAGAAGGTTGCATTGGATTTGTGTGATTTTATTGCTAGTGGGAGTTCAAACTGGGTTGTGGCTGATTCTGGTTTTGAGTTGGGGCAAAGCCAGTAAGAAGGGAGCAAAGGGGGGGGGGTATGACTTCTAAGTGGTAGGGCCGACTTTAAGATGAGAACCAGGGTCTTTTTTCAGGTATATGGCTGAAGGCTTCTTCTCCCAGGACAAGTTGAAGAATGGGAGTGTGATCGCAGAGACACTTGCACCCTATATGCGCTACTCAAATACTGTTCAACTGTCTGTCATTCACACTTTAGCATAAACAAATTCCATCAATCTCTGTTAAATCTTCGCCTGGGTCATGAGAACTTGATTTCTAGGAATAGCGAGGAGGAGTTAAATGAAAGGCAAGACAACGCTAATATATCAGAGGAAGAACCTTAGGAGAGAGAAAAATGCAGAAAGGAAAAGGGTAAGTTGTGGTCGTCAAGCAAACCTCTATACTATATTTTTCAACATTTTGACTAAGATCATCCCTGTCCGGGAAATGTAGCAATGGTTTTCATTTTTCTTTTTGTTCTGCTCTCTGAACTCTGCATGCAGTTGTCATTTCTAGACACTGCTCCCTTCCAGCTTCAGCTAGAAGGAGGCCTCTGAACAGAAAGCACCGTGCAAAAAAGAAAACAAAACACCCACATGAGTTCCAATTAAGCTTCACAAAGTGCTGCTTGGGACACAGTCCATTCCCATCCTGGAATGGGGGTTGAGGTCAGGCTTAGAGAGTGAAGGGGCTGCTGGCGAGAGGGACCCTGAGAGTACCTGACCGTTCTTGTTGGGTCAGTGTGAATCCCAAGGGATCTGCGTGTACATGCATCATATAGCAGCCACGCCACTTATCTTGGGGCTAGGGTCCTGGGGCACTTTATTGTAACGAGTGGCCCCGGTGATCCTCTTGCCACAGGAGTCTGAGGGACAGTTGGGCGTGGTTAACTCCTTTCACCGTGAGCAAAAGAGCTATGTCCAGCCACTCTGCAGCTCCTGCAGGGCAGATGCGGTCCTTACTGCGCCCTCGGAGGAGGAGAGGAAGGTGGCTTCGATTTCTGAGCTAAGCAACCTGAGGAGCAATTAACACAACTGAAAAAACGCTTTCCATTCAGTTACTGAATTCCAACAGCCGACCTTTTTTTTTTTTTTAAGAGATTTGGTTTTAGCAGAGAGAAAAATGGTTAATAATCACATATGAGAATCCACCTTCAAAATAAAAAAAGAATCCATCTTCTAAGGCTTAAAATGTACTTTTGAAGAAGTCTAATGAAAATTCTGATAAAAGGCTTTTAGAGATGATTGGTTGTCTATGAAAATCCTTTGTTGGTACTAAAAAGTTGAGCACTTCTCTTCAAATAGGCTCATGCAAGCTTCTACACATTCGTTATTTGCATGTATGTGTCAGTCGCACATGGATTAACACCCAGCCATCGAAGAGGTCAGACTGTAAGACAAAACTATGAGAAGGAGGCCGTGAGTTACACTGCTCTGGGCGTGTGTGTTTCTCTGCTCACAGCTGAGGGCTGCGTTGGACTTCATACTGTTGAGGGGAAGATTGTACAAGAAATGGGCCAGTATTTAGTAGGCAGGAAAAAGAAATCATAAGCGGGTTATTGTTTATCAGAAGGAAGCACTGCAATTAATGTGATTTTACTAAAATTAACATGAGCCCTTTTATACTCCAAAACATATGTTTTGAAAAAAAAAAAAAAGAAATGAAGAACTAACAGTTTCCGCTCCATTTGTAGTCTGAAATTTGCACACATTTTATAAAACTTCAGGTAGTCAGACCTAGCTAAATTAGTGATGTAATGAATTATTTCCCACTAAAGTGGATGGCTCCAGCAGGAACTCCTTGTACAAGCAGAGTTTACAACCTGACGTGAGGGAACAGTTTTCTAAACCAACATTTCAACAAGGTAGTTCCCTAGAGCATTCTTCACCTCTAATTGGTAAAACAATACAGAGACTGAATGTTATAAACCTCAAAGCTGCTTTGCAAAATCCATATGGGTTCCTAAGTAGTGGTCTTTTGGATTTATTTTTGCTTTAGTTAGGCTTCTAGCCTCTCATATTTTAAAAAATATTTTAATACACCTGCAGAAAAGTGCAGGAATCGTCCCTCAGCACTTCGGTGAGTTTCAGGAACAGAAGGCACCTGTGAACCCAGCACCTGGACCAGGAACTAGGACATTAGAAGGCCCTTCATGAGCCTGCCCAGCTAAGGTCTTCCCTCCTTGCTAGCCTCCATGTTAGCCTTCAACACCATCCGTTCCTTTACTTACTTTGAAGTTTAATATAAGGGAAACCACACAGTATGGACAGTTTTGTGCCATGCGTCTTCTGCTCGGCATTCTTCCTGATTATTGTACGTCTCTGGTGGTTATTTATCCTCGTTTTGGCAAGAGATCGCATTGTGCATAACGGTTCTACTTATTTCCAGTGTGAGCTCGTATGCTTAGACTGTACAGACTTTAAGGGATAAGTGTTGTTTTAATCCATAAAATTCTATTGAATTTTCGAAATTCGATGTTAAAAGAAAACCCCTACAAACTGCCACAGCGTAAACACGCCATTGTGCTCAGTGTCATGCTGACAGATGACAAATAGTAATTGTCCCTGTGCTTCCTGCACTGTAGTCTGCAGCAGGTGAGAGCCTGAACACGCGTGGGCGCCCTGAGGAGAGAGAGAGTGCGAGTGAACTTGGAATAGTGACGTCACATACTGAAAGGCAGTTTTCACTTTTCCACATTCTTTAATGCTGCTAATGTAACTGTGTCACTAATGCCTCCAGCGTGTCGTAGGTGCTCTTGGCCTCTCTACACATTGAAACCCTAGAAAGTCTTTTGGCCCAGGTTTGCCTCCTCTGTCATCTCTGGAAAGCAAACAGTCTCTCATTTTTCTTTGTCTGATGTATTTGTTTCATGATCCCTCTTCAAAACTACTTTGCCACATTTCCTCATAGTTTCTGTGGTTCCAAAACATTGAGCACACAGTTTTGGGGAGTCTATGCTGACCCAGCCCTGACTGCTTTCTCTTTACTTAAATCCATGAGCTGATTGACCACAAATCTTTCTCTCCGTTTTCTAATATCCACAGGAATTACTAGGTTTACCTCATCCTTCGTTTGCTTGGGAGAATGAACTTCTTGCCTGTCAGTGGATCCAGTCAGCTCCAAATTGTGAGGTGGATCCAGATTACTTGCCTGTAGTGGACTGGGTGGGGGCGGGGGGAGGGGGGGGCGGAGATTCTTCCAGCAGAGAGAACAGGTCAGCTTGCACCCTAGGTATGTCAGGAGACACTCTGTGGTCCCAGTTGTACTGCAATTTCTCAGGAATACTTGGGAAATTAGCTTTCCAGCGCTCCATGATATTTCTACTAGATTTTTCCCTCAAGAGATTTCCCGGACAGGGTACGGAGAAATGTCAAGTAGACGTTTTAGATACTTAGCTGGCAAGGCTACATAAACACAGGACCAAAGAAAAAGTCCAAATGCCTTATGTTTACCTTCATTTTTTTTTTTTGTGGGTACCAGGAATCAAGCTCAAGACCGTGCGCTTGCCAGGCAGGTGCTGTGCCCCTGAGCTGCGTCCCCATCTTACCTTCTGGAAGAGTTACCTCTCTCATGTTGGGTGGAGATGATGGTTAAGGTCCCTTCTAACTTGGAGGTGCTGTGAGCCCAAGGACGATGCTGAAACTTCCAGCTCAGGGTCTAAATGGGGACGAAGAAAGTCTTTGAATGCTGCTTGGAAATGGCTCTCCTGTCACCCATCACGATCATTAGCTTTGATTTCAATCAGCAATTTGCTTACTGATTTTACACTTTCACCTAATGCAACATTTCTCTGCAGGCCTCCCTCCGGAAACAAAAGAACTGTCCAAGTACACCCAGGGACGGTTGTACCTGGGAGACAAAGGTCAGATGAGTCATCCCTGAACCCTGCTGAGACTGGGATGAGAGCCTGATTCCAGGTACCATCCTCCTCCTGACAGAATCCCGGCTCCAAGACAAGCATCCTGCCAAAGGGACGGGCAGCCCTTCCCGGTCCGGTCCCAAGAGGAGCTGGCAGCTCTGCAGAGTTCCACTGGGCTGCCCCTCTGAGGTGCAGAGTGCTGACTGCATCTTCATACCAGAGGTCCTTGGCCCTTCAAAGCATCTTTCCCCACATCTGTGCTCCCTTCTGTTCAGATAGGTTCTGGTGACCAATTTGCTTTTCAAAAGAGTGCTACAGACATGTGCTTACCTATGTGCATGTATATTTGTGTAGACATATAACTAAATGGGCATACAATTATAATTAATATGCATACATATGAGGTGATCTAAAAATATGGTGAATGCCAAAACTAAAAAGAAAATTATAACATTGTAATTAACCCCCCTTGCCTCACATCTGCCCTATCATTCTGGCACTTTCTGAAGCAGTCCAGTTTTATGAGTGTCTTTATGAAGTGTGATAAAAAAATATGTTTATGTAGCCTTGCCAGCTAAGTATCTAAAACATCTAAACAAGAATCTGGGCCAGGGGATATAGCTCAGCGGCGCAGGGCCTGCCTGTTAAGTGCAAGGATGTGAGTTTGATCCTCAGTACAAAACAAAAACAAAAACAAAAACAAAACAAAACAACAAAAAAAATGGTGAATGTTGTTGTTGAGTGCCGTCCAGGAGAAAGGCAGACTGGTGAAGACACCGTGGGTGCCCTCATCCACCTTCTTCACCAGATCTGATACCAAGTGACTCTGGCTCTTCCTAACCAGAAAAGGTACGTGTTTTGAATTAACTCAGGATATCAAGACAACCAGGACAGTGGAAGTAAAGACATAAAAAGACTTGCAACCTTGCTTGGAAAGTGCCAAGGAGTGAGGGGGATTAGTGACAGTATGTCTTCTACTGTAATAAATAGTTTTTACTTAGACATTCACTATATTTTTATCACACCTCCTACACACACACACACACACACACACACACACACTTTTGTGAAAGTGTGAAGAAACAGAAACTGAGACTATGGTCTCCCCTTCCCAAGCTAGTGCTTACCCCACCTCCCCCTGCACTGTCTGCCCCCTGCAGCAGGAGAGGAGGAGGCCGGAGCTAAGGCCAAGGCAGATCTTGCTCTGCTCCCCAGGGCCGGCATGTGCAGCAGGGACACATGGAGAGGTGTGTTCAGAGCCAGTCTCATTCTTGCAGGAAGCAGATGACTCTTCCTCTTGGGTGACCAGTGTTGGAGGCTAATCCATTAACGTACCCCAGTACCTGGGGTCAGCATGCAGTGTCCTAAGACAGAGATGGGGCTTTACTGTCCACTCTGTTCTTAGTGACTCTCTCAGTGGTCAGGACAACAGCTCCAAAAATGTTTGCTGAACCAATTTTCTTATTTAGTAGACTTTCAAATGTAAATAACTGTGAATAGGCCTTTCTTCTTCCTTCCTTCCTTCCTTCCTCTCCCTTTCCCTTTCCCCTCCCCTCCCTCTCTTTCCTTTCCCTCAGCTCCCTCTCTCCTTCCTTTCCTTCTTTCTTTCCTTGCTCTCTTTCCTTCTATGCTGGGATGGAGTCAGGGTCTCATGCATATTAGGCAAAGGTTCTAGCACTGAGTCCTACCTCCAACCCCAGTCAGGATAATTTTAAATTGTCACCTGTCTTCTATTCCATGGTGTTGACAAACAAATGAATATTTGGAGAGCAAGTTTTACAGCAGGGAAAGTGTGATTGGTGTGAAATCACTGGATTCTGGGAGTACAGGTAAAAATAGAGAGTCAAGACAAATATTGGGCCAGGAAGTAAAGAATGCCAAAGACTGATGTCAACTATTGCACAATAGGCACTGGGATTGTCCTGCCTCCCAAGCTGTGGTGGCCACCAGGGAGACCTCTCCCTACCCTGCAGCTGAGCTGGCATTTGGGAGGCAATCCAGACCACTCTTCCCTTCCTGGGATTGTCCCATTTCCTATTTCCCCTGAGTTAATAGATGCTTCCTTTCTTTCTTGAAACAACTTCATGTCACCATTAGTCACTTGAAACCAGTTTTTCTGTCTAGTGTTCTTACCTCTTGGCCAGTCACTGCTGTGGTCACTGCTGCAACCATGGCACCCACTTACTGACCCACTGTGTCCCTCAGCCCCTACCTTACTCCTGACTATGGTCCACGCCACGCCATAGCATTACCAGGTCTTGAGTGTTTCCTCCCACCGAGCGCCACCTGTATCTGTTCATTTAATTTAATTGTCATGATATCCATATGAAAAAGGAATTGCCATAATAACCATGTCACAATGAGCCATGTGGTTTTTTTTTTTGTTTTGTTTTGTTTTGGTTTTTTTTTTTGGTGCCGGGGATCAAACTCGCAACCTCGCACTTGCCAGGCAGGTGCTTAAGCCACTGAGCTAAATCCCCGGCCCTCATGTGCTTAGTTTTGCAGGCAAGGAAACTGAGGCTTCCTAGTAAGTGACGGAGCTGGAATTCAAACTTTTGGTTGTCTGATTTTATAACGTCCCTGTTTTTTTCAGCTATACCACCCATTGTCTTGTCCACAAGCTCTTAAATCCTATGTTCTCCATTAAAGC
>PVJX010030749.1:0-21786 GCA_004027295.1 Dolichotis patagonum
TCTGGGAGACTTCCTGGGGGTGAAGGGCGGGGCTACGGGCCCAAACACACCTGGCCCAGATGCCGATCTCCAGGCAGTTCCCTGCGGATGAAGGGCGGGCCTACCAGCCCCAAAGGGTCCCGCCGAGATGCAGGTCTGTGCAGACTTTCAATCCAAACAGCTCAGGCCACTCTACGATCCGGGAGTTTCGGGTCCCAAAGGGACAGCCTGAGATCGGATACTTTAATTTATGTTAAAATGTCATTGTAACTTGCCTGTGAAAAATTCAAAAAAATTTTTTTCGGTGTTGGGGATTGAACTCATGACCGCGTGCTTGCAAGGCAGGCACTTATGCCACTGAGCTAAATCCCTAACCTCAAAATTTCTTTCTGGTGTTAGGAGGGCAATAAGAGGCAGGACTCAAACTCTGACTGTGTATAGAAATTGGTAGTGCTAGCTCACAGTTTGAGCAACATCTGAAAACAAGATTTAAAAACAATAATCTATGATCAAACCTAGATTGAGAACCATGTGCAAATAATGCCAAGAAGACCCTATTCAAATTAAATAAAGATGCAAAATAAGGTGATTAACAACAGGTAAAATGGCAAAAGGGAAGAATCTCCAGGTACAATGATGGCAAGAAAAATCCCTCTTTAGTAGCAGGATCTGGAGTACCCACGGGAAAACAATCCTCTAGAAGTAGTCACAGTTGAGAAGATGAGCTGGGAAAAATTTGGGCATTGGATTTAGATGGAAGTCTATGACCTGCAAATACAGAATTCCCCATCAGGGAAGTAAAATTTCTGAAAATTTTTCTAAGAGAACTCATTATAACACATTTTTGGACCTCAACTTCTGAAGATTCTTGCTTCATAAAGCTGCTTGCTTCTGTTCTTGTTTTACCATTTCTATCTTTTCATGAACAAAAGTCTAAGGGCTGAGAGTGTATTTTCAGTGGTGGCACATGTAAGTTCAATATCACACAAAAGAAAAAGATAGGAAAAAACAAACTTTATGGCTGGGCAGACTCACATCACTTTATTCTTCTTCAACTTATATGTAACAGAGCTACCAACTAAACCTTTCCTAAATGCAGTCCACATCAATTACAGTTCTCTCAGAGATTTGCAGTGCTTCACTTTTTCATCGCATCAAATTTGAACTGGGGCCTTGCGTGCACTCCAGCCACCACTGGGGGATGCTTCCTGCCAGTGAGGTTCATAGGCAGTATGGGCCCTGCCTCCAAGCACACTCCAGCAGCCATCTTGGGTGCTTTCTGCCCCCAGGTAGCCAGCACAGGGTGGAAAAGCAGCAGTCAGCCCTGCACCAGCACAACCAGTGGCCACCACTGGATATCTGTAGCTAGCACTGGCCAGGAGAACCAAGCAGTCACATTTCAGAGAAATTGTATAAATGCGGGAAGTGCCCTGGAACCCACTACCTTCTTGTTTGGAAGAACACAGGAAAATGTCAAGACAATAAAGCAAAATGCAGTCTCTAGAACCAACCCAAGCAAAGCAAGTCCAGGAGATGTAAACATGGAAGAGAGCAGGAGTCACACACCTGCAGTTTCTGAAGTGATGGTGATTGAAGTAAAGAAACAACTTCATGAGACTATAAAAGAAATTAGAACAAAAATACAATCTCAGGTAAAAGAAGAAATGGAAAATATAATAAAATAATTATTAAGCATTTCTAAAGAAGGTGTTTTTTTTTTATTGGTACCAGGGATCAAACTCATGATCATGTGCTTGCAAGGCAGGTGCTTATGCCACTAAGCTAAATCCCCAGCCCCTAGAAGGGATTGTTAAAAAAATAGAGGAGCACAGGAAAATGAGGGAAACCTTAAATGAACAATATAAGATTTAGAATGCATGGAACAGATTCAAAGAGACATCCAGAAAACTGAAAACTCCATTAAAAGCTATCAAAACAACTTGAAAGAAACTCAAGGTAGACTCTCAGACCTTAAAGACAGGTAGGGAGCTTGCAGTTGTGAAAGGAAAGATCTCTTAAAAAATAACAAGGAACCAGGAAACAACAATTAAACAACTGCAAGACAACACACACACACACACAAAATAGTTGAAGAATGACAGGTGTCAGCAATAAAGCAAGGGTCAACACAAATGACATTAGAAATTGATTTACAGAAATAATAGCTGTGAACTTCCCAAGCATGGGAAAAGGAAGTGACACATAGATAAGAGAGTCATATAGGACTCTAGCTAGCCTTAACCAAAATAAATCTACACTCAGACATAATAATCAAGATCCCATAAATTCAGCATAAGAACAGAATATTGTAGGCTGTTAGAGAAAAGAAACTAATCACCTATAAAGGAAGATCCATCGGAATCATGATAGACTTCTCAACACAAACTATCAAGTCAAGAAGAGCTTGGAGCGAAGTATTTTAAGTCCTGAAAGAAAACAACTTACAATCCAGATTGATGTATCCTGCAAAAATATCCTTCAAAATTAATGGGCAAATAAAATACTTCCATGACAAAGAACTAATGAAGGAATTCATGACACCAAACCAATCCTACAAAGAATAGTGAAGGACATTCTAAAGAGATATTTTAAAAAATCTACAGTTCCAGGAACAGTGGCAAAAGGGGACTGCCAAGCAGGGCAAACAATTGAATGGAAGGGAAAATTAAGCAGCCAGCAGCAGGAAAATAGCAAGGCTGAGACAAACCAATACATGTTGGCTATCACCATTAATGTAGATGGCCTCAATTCACCAATATAAAGAAACACAGGCAGAGTAGATCAGGAGACAGGATTGGCCAATGTGCTTTATAAAAGAAACACAATTAGCTCAAAAGGAAACTCATAGGCTTAAAGGCAAAGGAGAGAAAACAATGCTCTATGTGACAGAGAACCAGAAAATAGTAGGGGTAGTTTGTCCCTCAACTGCAGAATGAATAAGAAATATATGGCATTTTTATACAATGAAAACCTACTCATCTATAAAAAAAGATAACCTTAGGCCAGGGATTTATCTCAGTGGCATAAGCACCTGCCTTGCAAATATGAGGTCATAAGTTCAATCCCTGGTAAAAAAGAAAAAAAGAAAAGAAAAGAAACATAACCTCAAGGTTCTTATAAGTAAATGGATACAACTTGAGATCTTGCTCATGGTTGAAATGGTTCAGAGTCACATGGGTGAACATTGTGTTGTCTTCCTAGTATGAAAAACTAAAGAAGTTGGTGGGATCCAAAATGCACAATAGATATTATGAAAGTGAAAGGGGAGGAAATGTCTGAAAAGGGAAGGCAGTGACCATTGTTAATCTATTGTCCTGTTTTGAAAGCCTGTATTGTTTTTATTGTTCTGTTTAGTTTGGTTTTATTCTGTTTTGTTTTGATTGATCCTGTTATATTTGATGGCATGGACAACTATTTCAAAAATAACAAAATGTATTATGATAGCCATTATTGATTTCCTATTATCTTATTGTGAAGCCCTGTATTGCTTTACTTGTTTTATTTTGATTGATTTTATTCTATTTTTTGTTTGATTTTATTTTGTCTGATGGTATAAGCAGCTGCTTTTAAGATAACAAGATGCATTATGGTAGCCACTATTGTATTCCTATTGTCTTATTTGGAAGTCCTGCATTGCTTTCATTGTTTTGTTTTGATTGGTTTTATTCTGCTCTGTTTTGTTTGATATTATTGTTCCTGATGGTATGGGAAGTTATTTTGAAGATAACAAGAAGCATTATGGTAGCCATTATTGATTTTCTCATATCTTGTTTTGAAGTCTTGCATCATGTTCATTGCTTTGTTTTGATTGACTATTCTGTTTTGTTTACTTGGTTTTATTCTCTTTAAAAGCAAAAACACAAAACAAAGATGAACTTGGCCTAGTTGCAACAGTCTTTCAACATATGTTTTCATAAGACCTACTCAATATAATTTATTCAATATGCAGTTTGATCTATTTATGTCCCTCTGTCTTCTGCCATAATTATGACTATTGTTCTGCCTTTACCATGTTTCATGTGTCCTCTCTTTTTCCTTCTATTTGTCTGTTCTTTAAACCCAACCTGAAGTTTTACATTATGTTTTTTTTTTTTGCTGAAGAACTACTACAGGAATTAAGATCTTATTTCATGCTTTAGTTAATTTTCCATACCATGTAAAATGTTCTAACAAATTCCTGTATGTTAGTTTTTAATTGTCTTTCTAATGTATGGTTTTTTAATTCATTTTTTTTGTTTTGGTACCAAAAATCAAACTCAGGGCCTCATGCTTGCCAGGCAGGTGCTGTGCTGCTGAGCTACATCCCTGTTTTCTAATGTATGTTTTTTGAGCAATGAACTTATAATTAATATTTCCTCTACAGTCTCTAATGCCTAAGATGGTTTTAAAACATATTAAATACCAAGAGATAATTGTTCATTTATTGACAGGTAAAGTCTGAAAGTCACATAATTCAGATAATATTCTTATAACTATATATTTATGTATATATTTCACTTAGTTCTCCAATGTGAGTACAAATGTATTTTGATTCAGAAAGGAAAGAAATGTGAAATCCAAAGCACATAGTAAATATCCTTAATAATATAAGCAATTATATACAAAATGCATATATTGTCCTGTAATTGGTTTCTAATTTGTATTGATATAGAGGACAGATTCTCAAATTGAATTCCTCACAGTAGAAGCAAGAATTTTTACTTATTAAGCTATGTTCTCATATTCTTTGTCAGTAGATGGGGGAATCAAAGATCATAATGGGAAATCCAAGCGGGGAGCATGGCTCAGAATCCACTCCTGGGCCCTGACTGTGGATGCTCTGGCAGAATCCCAGCACACATAGGCAAACTTGGAACTCCACTCCCAGGCAGTAAGACCACATCCTGTGTCTGAGGACACCCCAAGACATAGGAGAAGGACCAGCAGGCCTAACTGGGCTACCCTCAGAGAACTCCAAACAGGAAATAGGGCCCAGAATCCACCCCTGGGTGCTGACCACATGTGCTCCTGCACAATCCCGGTGCACAGGGCAAACTTGAACTCTGATCTCAGAGAAAACTTGGACTATGGTGGATTATCTGGTTGAAGGGAGATTAAGTGACTGCCTCACTGAAACAGAAGATCTCAGTGGGCTCCAGTCAGTGTGGTGAGTAGGGCCCTAAAATACAGGTGTACAGTGGCTAAATAGGTCCAGTAGCAAAGCTCCCTCCAACTAACTGTAAGACCTTGGTAAGTCTGACAAGCGTGAGAGTGACCTCTTCCTACACTCAGAAAACATCAGGAAGAGTGAGGAGTGTACCAATAAGGACTCCTCCAACTTGAAGAATATCGGGAATAGGGACACAGTAGAGCCTCAGCTGACACAAACACTATAGACAGGGAGATTTGATGACCTGGAATAAACTGAAGATAAAGTAATAGCAGGAACTAAAAGTTGACTTACATCAATACTAATAGGCTTGTCAGCCCAGGAAGAATATAGGACTCACCCAACAGGCCTTGCAGCAGGAAGTCAGGTGACTGGCCCACCTATTCATTGTAGGACCCAGCAACTGGACAAACATTAACCTTACAGTAGGAACCCAAGATACACACTACCAACAGTTGACACTAGCGGGTATGAAGGACCAAACACCAACTCAAAAGGGAAAAATGTCAAAACAAAAAAGCAAAATGCCATCTCAAACATCTAATCCACTAGAAGCAAGTACAGGAGACATTGAAATAGAGGACTCCAAAAGTAACACAACAGAAATTTCTGAAAAGATAGCAAATGAAAAAAAAAAAAAAAACCTCCATGAGGCCATAGAGGAAATCAAATTAGAAGTACTATCTCATGTAAAGATAGAAGCAACAACCTTAGTAAAGGAGTTGCTGAGTGCAGCTAAAGAAGAAATAGAGAAAAAAAATTCAGGAGCATGGGAAACTGATTGTAACCTTGACTGAACAATATAGAATACAAGCAGAATTCATAAAGCAAACCAAAAGAGACATCCAAGAAACAAAAAATTCTATTCAAAGCAGACAAAACCATTTAAATGAAGCTGAGGATACAATTTCAGACTTTGAGGACAAGATCGCAATTAGAGATCATGAAAAGATAGAACATTTAAAAACAACAAAGCAGCATGAAATGACAATCTAGAAGCTTCAAGATGATGCCAACAGCAACAATATAAGATTAGTGAAGATGCTGGAGTCAATACAAATGACATAACTAAAATATTCACAGAAATAATAGGAAAAAATTCCCCAAACATGGGGAAAAAATCTGAAATGCAGATAAGAGGCATATAGGATGCCAAACAGTCACAACCAACATACATCTACACCCAGAGATGCAATAACTAAGGTCTCAGACATACAAAATAAAAACAGAATACTAAAAGCTGTTAGAGAAATGACACAGCTCACGTATCAAGAAAAGCCCATTGGAATCACAGCAGACTTTTCAGCATAAACCTGCAAGTCAAGATATGCTTGGAGTGAGATATTTCAAGCCCAGAAACAAAAACTTTTTAACCCAGCATAATTTTCATGCAGATTTAATGGAGAAACAAGATACTTTCATGACAAAGAACAACTGAAGAAATTTGCATCCACCAAACAAACTCTAGAAAGAGTATTGAAAGACACACCAGACAGAGATAAAAATGACCACAATCCCCAAAGCAACAGAAAGAAACCACCAGGTAGGACAAAAAATTAAACAAGGGGGAGAAGCAGAAAGCAAACAATAGGAACATACCATGGCAAAGTTGATCCAGTACATACCAGTGATATCCATAAATGTAAATGGACTCAGTTCAACTATCAAAAGAAATAAGTTGACAGAATGGATCAAGAAACAGGATCCCACAATATGCTGTATACAAAAAACACATCTTACCCAAAAGGAAACTCATAGATTAAAAGTCAAAGGATGGGAAACAGTGTTCCATGCAATGGGAACCCAGGAAAAAAGCAAGGGTAACTATTCTATTTGCAGACAATGTGAACTTCAAACCTAAAATGATTCAAAGAGACAAAGAAGGTCACTACATGCTCATAAGTGGAAAAATTCAAGCGGAAGAACTAACAATTATAAATATATATGCACCAAACAAAGAGGCACCCAATTATATAAGTACAGATACTAATGGACATGAAAAACCAAATACACAAGAACACAATTATTGCAGGGGACCTTAAAAGCCCATTGTCACAAAGAGATAGATCAACTAGACAAAAAGTCAACAAACAAGTCATAGAACTGAATCATACCTGCAAGCAATTGGACTTGGTAGATGGTTATAGAATGTTTCACCCAACCACAACAGAATACACATTCTTCTCAGCTGCACATGAGACATCCTCCAAAATAGACTATATATTATTCCATAAAACAATCTTAAGTAAAGGCAAGGGTATTTAAATTATCCCATGCATACTATCTGATGATAGCACACTAGATATTAATGGCAAACAAATTGCAAAACCTGCATGTATACATGGAAATTAAATAACAACCTTTTGGAAAACTGGTGGGACAGAGATGAAATTTAAAAAAAATTAAAAGTACCTATAATTCAAAGAAAATGAGGAAACAACATACTGTAATTTGTGGGATGCAACAAAAGCAGTTTTAAGAGGGAAATATATAACAATTAATTGTCATATCAAGAAAACAGAATGAGCACAAATAAGCAATCTAATGCTTCATCTCAAGCTTCTAGAAAAAGAAGAGCAAGTTAAACCCAAAGCTCATAGAAGAGAGGAAATTGTAAAAATTAGAGCAGAAACCAATGCAATTGAAACTAAAAAGCAATACAAAGAATTAATGAATCAAAAAGCTGGTTTTTAAAGAAACTGAACAAAACTGGCAAACCTCTAACTAACCTCATAAAGAAAAAGAAAGAAAAACCCAAATTCATGCAATAAGGACTGAAAATGGGGAAATTACTACAGATCCCATGGAAATTCAAAAGATCATGAACACCTACTTTGAAAATCTCTACTCATGTAGCATGTAAAACACAGAGGAAATGGACAGTTTCTAGAAACATATGAGCTACCAAAGCTCAACCAAGAAGATATGTCAATTTTGAATAACCCAATATCAGTTATTGAAATTGAAAATGTAATAAAAAAACTTACCAACAAAGAAAAGCCCAGCTCCTAATGGATTCATGGCTGAATTTTACAAGAAATTTAGAGATTTGATGACAATACTTCTTAAGCTCTTCAATGAAATTGAAAAGAAAGCAATCCTCCCTAAATCATTCCTAGAGGCAAGTATTATTCTGATACCAAAAACAGAGAAAGACCCAACCCAAAAGGAGAACTATAGGCCAAGCTCACTAATAAACACTGATGCAAAGATTCTCAATAAAATACTGGCAAATAAAATGCATCAAATCATCAAGAAGCTTATACATCATGACCAAGTGGGGTTCATTCCAGCAATGCAGGAATGGTTTAACATTCACAAATCAATAAATGTGATACACCACATCAACAGAGCCAAAAACAAAAACCACATGGTCATCTCAATAGATGCAGAAAAAGCTTTCCATAAAGTCAAACACATGTTCATGATAAAAGCCTTTCAGAAACTCGGAATACATGGTGTCTACCTCAACCTTATAAAGGCCATCCCTGACAAACCAACAGCCAATATTATACTATATGGACAAAAAGTGAAAGCTTTCACTTTAAAATCAGGAACAAGACAAGGATGTCCATTATCACAACTCCTTTTCAATATAGTTCTGGCAACACTATCCAGGGCAATCAGACAAGAGAGAGAAATAAAAGGAATAATAATAGGAAAGGAAGAAGTTAAATTATCACTAGTTGCAGATGACATAATACAGAAGACCCAAATAACTCCATTAAAAGACTACTGGAGGTTATAACAAGTTCAGCAGTGTAGCTGGCTACAAAGTCAGTGCTAAAAAATCAATAGCATTCCTGTACAGAAACAAGTAACTCACTGAGAGAGAAATAATGGCAATATCACCACTCACAATAACATCTAAAAAGATAAAATACTTAGGAATCAACCTAAGAATGTAAAAGACCTATGTGCTGAAAATTATACTATGCTAAAAAAGGAGATTGAAGAGAATATTAGAATATGTAAGGATATTCCTTGCTCTTTGCTAGGAAGAAGCAACATTGTGAAATAGACCATACTCCCAAAACTCTTATACAGATTGAATGCAATCCCAATCGAAATACCATTGACATATCTAAAAGATTTACAGAAAACACTCCTAAAATTCATTCAGAAACAGAAGAAACCTAGAATAGCAAAGGAATTCTGGGCAATAAAAACAAGGTAGGATGCATCTCAATTCTTGACTTGAAACTGTACTACAAAGCCACAGTGATAAAATCAGCATAGTACTGACAATGAAATAGACCTGAGGATCAATGGAACAGATTAGAAGATGCAAGCACAACTACAAAGACACTCAGCTACCTGATAATTGACAAAGGGGCTAAACATGTTCACTGGAAGAAGGATAGCCTCTTTAATCAATGGTGTTGGAAAAATTGGCTCTCCACATGCAGAAGACTGAAACTAGATCCATGCCCATCACCATGCACAAAACTAAAGTCTAAATGGATCAAAGACCTAAACATTAAAACAGAAACACTAAATATACTGGAATACAAGGTAGGGAGAAGTCTTACAGACATAGGGATAGGCAGAGAATACATGAACAAAATACAAACTGCACAGGAAACGTTTCAAGAGAATCAACAACTGGGATCTCATATTATTGAAAAGTTTCTGCACTTCAAAAGAAATCACCAACAGAGTGAAAAAGAAAACCCACAGAATGGGAAAGAATTTTAACCAGCAACCCCTCAGACAAGGACTTATATCAAGAACATATAAAGAATTGAAAAACATCAAGCCCCCCAAATTCAAAGACCCTCTCCAAAAATGGGCATCTGAGATGAACACACAGTTCTCAGATGAAGACATACAAATGCCAAACAAATACATGAAGAAATGTTCACCATCATTAGTCATTCGAGAAATGCAAATTAAAACAGCATTAAGATTTCATCTCACTCCAGAAAGAATAGCTGCCATCAAGAAATCAACTGATAACAGATGTTGGCGAGGCTGCAGGGGAAAAGGAACACTGCTCCACTGTTGGTGGAAGTGCAGACTGGTGCAACCACTATGGAAATCAGAATGGAGAATTCTCAGAAGACTAGGACTGGAAGCTCCATTCAACCCAGCTATTCCCCTCCTGGGTATTTTCCCAGAAAAACTGAAGATGTCATATCACAGTGATATATGTGCACCACAGAGTGGATGAAAAAGGTGTGCTATTTTATACAATGGAATATTACTCAACTATAAAAAAGATAATCTTTAGGCTTCATAGGGAAATGTTGACAACTTGATACTATCCTCACTAGTGAAATAAATAAGAATCATATTTATCAATATCATATTGTGTCTCTAGTGTAAAAAGTAATAAGAACTGTAGGAATAATAAAACCCAAAATGTGTAATTGCTACTGTAAAAAAGAAAGGAAAATAAAGTGCTCTAAAGTATATAACTGCATGTATGTTTAAGTGTGTAAGATGGCTGACCATATTACTATTTTTGTTAGATCATGGAGCAGAATTGTTAACAGTCTCACTGTTTGAATGTCTACTTTGTATGTTCTGATTTTGTAACTTGAACAACTATTTCCAAGATGACAGTGTATAATTCCTCAAGCAGTGATGTCTTAGTGGGTTTTTTTGTTGTTTTATTTTTTTCCTTGGAATTCTGTATTGTTGCTACCTTTATTTCTGTTTTGTTTTGTTTTTTTTCTCTTTAAAAATATTTTTTAAAAACTAAGATCATAAGGATGGAAACGTAATGAATAGCAAGGTCCTAGTGACCTAGAGAACAAATTTGCCCTGCAATTTAAGAGACTCATGCTCATTGGCAGGTTACTGGTTGACAGTTGACAGTAGGGTTAGGTTCTGAGACAGTTAAATGAAATTGAGGCAGAGTTGAGAAAAGGATCTCTTTTCCTTCCTGAGCATGCAGAAGGCATTTGGATATTATCTGTCTTCAGGAAAAACAATCTAATTTTAAAGTTTACTTGTTACATATTCACTTCTTTCAAAAATACCATTCTATAGGCTATTTCTCTTTACTTTTCATACTAATTTAACATCACAGGATTCAAATAATACATTCTTCCTCATAGAAACCATTATAAGTAGATTTTAAGAATTTACTTAAGAACTTTATTTTAAGAACATTATTATTACTACTACTATATTAAGAACTTTATTATTGATATCCACACCCCTAGGACAGGGGATTGTACCCTGGGGGCTCTGCTGACCCCAGTTCTCCAGGCCCAGCTTCTGCATCTCAATCAAGAGAGACAAGAATCTGCAGAGAGTTGGAGATTGCCTGAGGTGAGTTCTGGTGACCTGGGGAAAATTAGAGACCTACATAACAGCTTTTGAGTTCCTGGGGAGCTACTGGGATGCTGGACTGTGTCCAGCAGATTGCAGGGCCTCAGTCAACCACACTGAGTGGCCTTGTTTCAGTCCAGGAGGCAGGAACATTGCTTGAGGACTCTGGGCTCAACTTAGCTGGCCTGGGGACAGCTTGTGACCAGCATTGCCAGTTGCTGAGTCCATATCCACACCCCTAGCACAGGGGATTGTGCCCCAGGGGCTCTACCAGGCACAGTTATCCATGCCGAGCTTCTGCATATCAATAAAGAGAACCCGGAGTATACAGAGAAGTGGCAGTTGCCTGGGGTGAGTTCTGGTGACCTGGGGAGAGTTGGAGACCTACATTCCAGCTTTTGAGTTCCTGGGGAGCTACTGGGATGCTGGACTGTGTCCAGCGGATTGTGGGGCCTTAGTCAGCCATGCTCAGCAGCCTTGTTTCAGTCCAGGAGGCAGGAACCTTGCTCAAGGACACTGGGCTCAATTGGGCTGGCCTGGGAATGGCTTGTGACCAGCACTGCCAGCTGCAGAGTTCATATTCACACCCCTAGGACAGGGGATTGCACACTGGGGGCTCTACCAGCCCCAGTTCTCCATGCCTAGCTTCTGCATCTCAATTAAGAGAGACAAGAATCTGCAGAGAGGTAGAGATTGCCTGAGGTGAGTTCCGGTGACCTGGGGAAAGTTAGAGACCTACATTCCAGCCTTTGAGTTACTGAGGAGCTACCGGGATGCTGGACTGTGTCCAGCAGATTGCAGGGCCTCAGTCAACCATGCTCAGTGGCCTTGTTTCAGTCCAGGAAGCAGGAACCTTGCTTGAGGACACTGGGCTCAACTGAGCTGGACTGGGGACAGCTTGTGACCAGCACTGCCAGCTGCTGAGTTCATATCCACACCCCTAGGACAGGGGATTGTGCCCCAGGTGTTTCTCTGGCCCCAGTTCTCCACACCCTGCTTCTGCCTCTCAATTTAGGGGGCCAAGTACCTGCAGAGGAGCTGCGACTGCTCCAGTAGCTGAGGGTGCAGGAGATTTGCAACACACCCAGAGGAAGCTTTGAAACACCACTCAAACCAAGGAAATAAAGAAAAAATGACAAAAAGGCAGGCTCAAATCACCAGCCCATCCCAAGAAAGACTGGGAGCCATGTACATAGAAGAAAATAGAAGCCATACACCTGAAATGGCTGAAATGATATCAACTGAAATAAAGAAGCAAATAAGGGAAACTATGGAGAAATTCAAATTAGAAATAATTGCCCAGGTAAAAGAAGAAATGATAAAAGTAGTGAAAGAAATAGTGAACACATGTAGTGAAGAAACAGCTAAAAAATTAGAGGAACAAAGAAAACAGAATCCCTGAATGAATACTATAACAAACAAACAGAATGCATAAAGCAGATTTGAAGAGATATACAAGAAATCAAAAATTCTATTGAAAGCTGTAAACACTGCCTCAATGAAAGTGAAGATAAAATTTCAGACCTCGAAGATAAGATCACAGCTAGTGAACAGGAAAGGAAAGATCTTTTAAAAATAAAGAATCAGGAAATAACAATTCAACAGCTGCAAGATGATGCAAAGAAAAATGATATAAGATTAATAGGGATAAATGAAAAAGAAGGGGACAGCCAAAATGATATCAAGATATTTACAGAAGTAATAGCTGAAAACTTTCCAAACATGAGAAGGGAAACTGGCATTTGGATTAGTGAAGCATATAGAAT
The DNA here is from genome assembly GCA_004027295.1 of Dolichotis patagonum. Taxonomy (NCBI): domain Eukaryota; kingdom Metazoa; phylum Chordata; class Mammalia; order Rodentia; family Caviidae; genus Dolichotis; species Dolichotis patagonum. The sequence goes on from PVJX010030749.1 coordinate 13,177, forward strand.
TCCAAATAGCCATAACCAAAATAAAAACCCAGACACATAATAATCACCATCCCAGAAACCCACCATAAGAACAGAATACTAAAAGCTGTAGGAGAGAAAAGACAGATCACCTATAAAGGAAAACCTATCAGAATCACAGCAGACTTCTCAACACAAAAAATGAAGTCAAGAAGAGCATGGAGGGAAGTATTTCAGATCCTAAAGGAAAACCACTTCCAACCCAGACTTACGTACCCTGCAAAACTGTCCTTCAAAATGGATGGAGAAATAAGATACTTCCATGACAAAGAACAGCTGAAAAATTTCATGATCACAAAACCAACCCTACAAAGAATACTGAAAGATATTCTAGATACACATAGGATAAACCCACCAAGCAAGGTAGACAATTAAGTAGAATGGAAAGCTAAAGATACAACAGCAGAAAGATAACATGTCAACAATAAACTAATATATAACAGTTATAACCATTAATGTAAATGGCCTCAACTCACCAATCAAAAGAAACAGACTGGCAGAATGGATAAAGAAACAACATCCACCCATATGCTGTCTACAAGAAACCCATCTAACCCAAAAGGAAACCCATAGACTGAAAGTCAAGGGATGGAAAACAGTACTTCATGCAATAAGAAACCTGAAAAAAGCAGGAGTAGCAATCCTGTTTGCAGACAATGTGAATTTCAAACCAAGAATAATCCAAAGAGATAAAGAAGATCACTACATACTAGTTAGGGGAAAACTTCAAGAGGAAGACATAACAATCTTAAATATATATGCACCAAATTCCAGAGCACCCAGCTATACAAAGCAAATATTAACAGAAATGAAAAGTAAAATAAGCAATAACACAATTATAACAGGAGATTTTAACACGCCATTGACATAGAGGGACAGATCATCTAGACAGAAAATCAGCAAAGAAATAACAGAATTGAATCATGCCTGTGAACAAATGGACTTGATAGATGTATATAGAGTTTTCCATCCAACAACATCAGAATATACATTTTTCTCAGCAGTACATGGGACATTCTCTAAAATAGACCATATACTAGCCCACAGAACAAAGATAATGCAAAAGAACTGAAATTATCGCATGCATGTTATCAGGTCATAGTGCCATGAAATTAGAAATTAACAATAAAAGCTACTGCAAAAACCTCACAAACACATGGAAACTGAGTAATACAACCTTGAGCAATCAGTGGGTCACAGAGGAAATTAAAGAAGAAATTAAACAATATCTACAAACAAGTGAAAATACAAACATCACTTACCAGAATTTGTGGGATGCAATGAAAGCAGTCCTCAAAGGAAAATTTATTGCACTGATTTCCCACATCAGGAAGACAGAATGAACACAAATAAACAACCTGATGCTACAACTCAAACATCTAGACAAAGAAGACCAAGCCAAGCCCAAAGCCAAAAGAAGGCAGGAAATTATAAAGATCAGAGCAGAAATTAATGCAATAGAGTCTAAAAAAACAATTCAAACAATCAATAAATCAAAGAGTTCGTTCTTTGAAAGGATAAATAAAATTGATAAGCCCCTAGCCAATCTTATTTTACAAAGGAAAGAAAAAACTCAAATTCATGCATTAAAGATTGAAAAAGGTAAAATTACTACAGACTTGGCAGAAATACAGATCATCAACACCTATTTCGAAAACCTCTACTGTCATAGGTTCGATAACACTGAAGAAATAGACAGATTCCTAGATAAATATGAACTACCAAAGCTGGATCAGGAAGATGTAAAACTGCTGAATAACCCAATTTCTATTAATGAAATTGAAAATGTAATTAAGACCTTGCCAACAAAGAAGATCCCAGGCCCAGATGGATTCACTGCGGAATTCTACAAGAAATACAAAGAAGATTTAATTCTGACACTCCTGAAGCTCTTCAGAGAAATTGAAAGGGAAGCAATTCTTCCTAAGTCATTCCTGGAAGCAAATATTACACTAATACCAAAACCTGAGAAAGACCCAACTAAAAAAGAGAACTATAGGCCAGTCTCCCTAATGAACATAGAGGCAAAAATTCAAAATAAAATATTAGCAAACAGGATGCAGCAAATCATCAAGAAGATTATTCACCATGACCAAGTGGGATTCATCCCAGGAATGCAGGGATGGTTCAATGTGCATAAATCAATAAATGTAATCCACCATATCAATAGAGCCAAAAGTAAGAACCACATGATCATCTCTATAGATACAGAAAAAGCTTTTGATAAGGTCCAACACTCATTCATGATAAGAAACTTACAGAGAATTGGAATAGATGGTCTTTACCTCAATATGATAAAGGCCATCTATGACAAATCAACAGCCAGCATCATATTAAATGGCCAAAAACTGAAAACCTTTACCTTAAAATCAGGTACAAGGCACGTATGTCCCCTGTCACCGCTCCTATTCAACATAGTACTGGAAATACTAGCCAGATCAATTGGACAAGAGAGAAATAAAAGGAGTAAAGATAGGAAAAGAGGAAGTGAAATTATCATTATTTGCAGATGACATGATACTTTACATAGAAGACCCCCAAAACTCCATTGAAAAACTCCTAGATATAATAAATAAATTCAGCAATGTAGCTGCATAAAAAGTCAATACTCAAAAATCAATAGCATTCCTATACACTAACAACAAAAATACTGAGCGAGAAAAAGAGAAACCACACCCTTCACGCTAGCATCCAAAAAAATGAAATACTTAGGAATTAATCTCATGAAAGAAGTAAAAGAGCTATACAGGGAAAATTATAATACCCTGAAAAAGGAAATCGAAGAGGACATCAGAAAATGGAAAGACATCCCCTGTTCATGGATAGGAAGGACAAACATTGTGAAAATGCCCATTCTCCCAAAATTACTATACAGATTCAATGCAATCCCAATCAAAATACCACTAACATACCTCATAGATCTAGAGAAATCATGCCTAAAATTCATCTGGAACCAGAAGAGACCTAGAATAGCAAAGGCAATTCTAAGCAACAAAGGCAAGGCAGGAGGCATCACAATCCTTGACTTGAAATTATACTACAAAGCTACAGTAATAAAATCAACATGGTACTGGAATAAAAACAGACATGAAGATCAATGGAATAGATTGGAAGATACAACCACAACCACAAACTCACTCAACTACCTTATCTTTGATAAAGGGGCCAAACATGCTCACTGGAAGAACAGCAGTGTCTTTAACAAATGGTGCTGGAAAATTCGCTATCCATATGCAGAAGACTAAAACTAGGCCCATGCCTATCACCATGTACTAAACTAAAATTTAAATGGATCAAAGATCTAAATATTAAAACAGAAACACTAAATCTGTTGGAAGACAAGGTAGGTAAAAACCTCGAAGATATAGGAGTAGGTAGAGAATTCATGAACAAGAATCAAACCACATGGGAAATACTTCCCAGAATCAATAACTGGAACCATATCTTATTAAAGACTTTCTGCATGTGGAAAGAGATTTCTATTAGAGTAAAAAGAAAACCCATGAATTGGGAAAAAAAATCTTAATGAACTGTCCCTTAGACAAAGACTTCTGTCTAGAACTTATAAAGAATTAAAAAAAATCAGACCCTCAAAATTCAAAGACCCAGTCCAAAAATGGGCATCTGAAATGAATACACATTTCTCAGTTGAAGAAATATGAATGGCAAATAAATACATGAAAAAATGTTCATCATCATTAGTCATGAGAGAAATGCAAATTAAAACCACACTGAGATTCCATCTCACCCCAGAAAGTATGTCCAGGATAAAAAAAACTACCAACAAAAAGTGCTGGAGAGGCTGTGGGGAAAAAGGAACTCTTCTGCACTGTTGCTGGGAGTGTAGACTGGTGCAACCACTCTCTGGAGATTCCTCAAAAAGCTGGCTTTGGAGGTCCCATTTGACCCAGCTATTCCACTTAAAGGCATATTCCCAGAAAATCTGAAAACATCATACCACAGTGATACATGTGCACCCATGTTTATAGTAGCACAATTTGTAATAGCCAGATCTTGGAAACAACCTAAGTGCCCATCAACTGAGGAATGAATAAAAAAGTTGTGGCACTTTTATACAATGGAGTACTACTCAGCTACAAAGAATGATCACATTGAGATATTTATAAATAAATGGACACGACTTGAGGCCATATTCATAAGCGTGATAGACCAGACTCCCATTTGTAGATACGGTATAGTCTCCCTGGTATGAGAGTTGATGAGAGTATGTAGGATTTTATGGTAAGCATGAGTCCCCATCTCATGGCCTTGAAGCCTTTCAATGTTTTCATTCATCAGTTGTAATGCTTTTATTCTGTTTTGTTTGACTATATCATGCATGATGGTATGAACAGCTGTTTTGAAGAAAACAAAACATTACGACAGCTATTGCTGATTTAATGTCATCCTTCTTAGAAGTCCTACCATGCTTCTATGCTTTTACTACCATTGGTTCTATCACATTGTGTCTTGTTGGGATTTGAGTATGTGTGATAGTGTAAACAAAATGTTTTGTCAAAAATGAGATATTATAGTACCCACTGATCATTCTCTGTTATTCGGTTCAGAATGCCCTGTAATTCTTTCACTCTTTGGTTTTACACTATTTTGTTATGTTTGATATTATTGTATTTGAAACTATGCTCAGCTATAGTAGAGAAATAGATATTGTGATAGTTACTGTTAATGTCTGGTTATTTTAATGTAAAGTACTGTGTTGCCTATGTTGTCCTGTTCTGATCTGCTCTGTTCTGCCCTCTTTTGTTTTATTCTCTTTTAAAATAAAAAAACAGAACTTTATTATTACTACTACTATTATTTAGTCATTGGTTTATATATCAAAATATGTTTTTCTTCAAACCAGCTCCAACAGCTTTGCACTGTTTACTTCTTGTGCTTTGATTTTTATTTAAATGCTATGAAAATTTAACATACTATTTTGTGCCTGTCACACTTAGTGGATGACTAAAAATCAACATCTTTAGTTTTTCCTTCACTTAGTATGATGCTGAAATTAAAGGATGGGTATAGTGGAGCAAACACATGATGTGATTTATGTTAAACAAAATTCTGAAGGTACAGTTTCTCGTAAAGGATACAATTGTGGGTGTGCATTAGAGAACTGCTCTACATATGTGAAACCCAAAAAGGGTAGGTAAAGCAACAATAGAATCCAACAGAGGAATTCATTTATTCTCTTCTTCCAATTCTATTGTTAAAAGGCCAACAGCATTAATTTCATTAAATTTCACTAAAGTCAATAAAGTTATTAATTTCCATCTGTGGAAATTAACCCACCCACCAGTGGGTGTTCCTTAAAGTGACAACTTGAAAGTGAGAAAATAACCATAATTTTTTTGTCTGGATCAATACACCAGAACAGATATTGCACATCCTAGTCTGCAACCACCAGATGCAAATATTGTAAATTTAAAGTATGCCATGAAACTAATGAACTCATTGATGACAAGGATTTAAGCAATTCCATAGATTCTGATTTATAAAACGTACCTACCTGTAAACTGTGCTCAAGTACTCTAGATGGCCAGGTGAACATTATATCAAAAAGAAGAGGAAGAAGAAGGTAGAGAAGGAGAAGAAGGCAAGAAGAAAAAAAAGGCAACTTCATTTTGAAGACAGACTAATACAGTTCCCACAGAATGCAGAGAAAACAAAGAAGTAATTTTGAGGAAACTTCTTACATTCTTTTATTGAGCAGCACTGAATGTGACTACATGACATTAGTTATGATCAGAGTTGAGCTAAAGTTTAGTGGACTGATTTTGTGACAATTTTCTTCCTTCTCTTGAGATTCATTGAGTGCACAGTTCACCTGAATTAATTGTATGAAGCACAAGTTTTACAAAGAAAGAAAAGAAATAATTCCTGCCAGTGTTCAGAGATAGCAGAGCCCAGATCAAAACCTCCAGAGAACCAATTATTGGTCTCTAGACTTAAATGTTCTATATAAATATTTTCATCAAAGAATATAAATGTAGAAGTTAAAGGTAACTATTCTCTTTCATTACTTTTCAGATTCAGTACCTTGCCTCACCCAATATCCATGATGAAGCTTGTGTTCTAATATATGACATCTGTGACAGCCAGAGAGCAATTCTTCCCAGTTAATGGTCATAATGGCTTCTTCATCTTCACATGAACTAATGGGCCATTCAAACATGGAAATTAGGGCTGCTGTGAAAACAACTGCTTGAACCTTGAAAGAATCATTGCAAGGGGCCAGGGATTTAGCTCAGTGGCTTAGGTGCCTGCCTGGCAAGCGTGAGGTCGTGAGTTCGATCCTCGGTACCAAAAAAAAAAAAAAAAAAAAAAGAATCATTGCAAGAAAAACAAATATAGACAAGATAATTGTTGCAAAAGGATTTTATATTGTTGAAGATTAATAAGGAACAGAGAATACATCAATAAAAATTCTTCAGATTATTTAACAGATACAAGGATAGACTATTTCAAAATAACACTACAAAATTGGTTAAGCAACTCATTATTATTTCTTTTTTATTTTTTTATTTTAAAGAGAATAAAACAAAAGAGGGCAGAACAAAGCATATCAGAACAGAACAACATAAGCAACACAGCACTTTACAATAAGACAACTGGACATTAACAGTAGCTATCAAAATATCTCTTTCTCTGCTATAGTTGAGCATAGTTTCAAATACAATAATATCAAACATATCAAAATAGCATAAAACCATTCAAAACAATGAAAAAATTACAAACATTCTGAACCGAGTAACAGACAATGATCAATGGCTACTGTCATATCTCATTTTCAATAAAAAAGCATTTGTTTATACTATCACATATATTAAAATCACAATAGATACAACATGATAGAACTGATGGTAATAGCAGAGTAGAGGCATGGTAGGACTTCTAAGCAAGACAATATTAAATCAGCAATGGCTGCCATAATGTTTTGTTTTCTGCAAAACAGCTGTTCATACCATCATGACTAACAAAGTCAAACAAAACAGATTAAAACCATTCCAACTGATGAATGAAAACATTGAAAGGCTTCAAAGCAATGACATGGGAAATCATGATTACCATAAAATCTTATATACACTTACCAGTTCTCATACTAGGGAGACTAAACAATATTTACAGATGTGAGTTTGGTTTATTTTGTTTATGAGTATGGTCTCAAGTTGTGTCCATTTATTTATAAATATCTCAATGTAGTCATTCTTTATAGCTGAGTAGTACTCCATTGTATAAAAATACCACAACTTTTTTATCCATTCCTCAGTTGATGAGCACTTAGGTTGTTTCCAAATCTGGCTATTACAAATTGTGCTACTATAAACATGGGTGCACATATATCACTGTGGTATGATGTTTTCAGTTCTTCTGAGAATATTCCTAGAAGTGGAATAGCTGGGTCAAATGGGACTTCCAAACCCAGGTTTTTGAGGAATCTCCAGACTGACCTCCACAGTAGTGGCACCAGTCTGCACTCCCAGCAACAATGCAGAAGAGTTCCTTTTTCCCCACAGCCTCTCCAGCACTTGTTGGAAGCTTTGTTTATCCTGGTCATACTTTCTGGGGTGAGATGGAATCTCAGTGTGGTTTTAATTTGCATTTCTCTCATGAATAATGATGATGAACAGTTTTTCATGTATTTATTTGCCATTCATTTTTCTTCATCTGAGAAATGTGTGTTCACTTCAGATGTCCATTTTTGGACTGGGTCTTTGAATTTCGAGGGTCTGATTTTTTTTAATTCTTTATAAGTTCTAGACAGAAGTCCTTTGTCTGAGGGACAGTCCATTAACATTTTTTCCTGATTTGTGGGTTTTCTTTTCACTGTGCTGGAAATCTCTTTTGACATGCAGAAACTCTTTAATAAGGTATGGTCCCAGTTATTGATTCTAGGAAGTATTTCCCATGCAGTTTGATTCTTGTTCATGAATTCTCTACCTACCCATATATCTTCGAGGTTTTTACCTACCTTGTCTTCCAACAGATTTAGTGTTTCTGTTTTAATATTTAGATCTTTGATCCATTTAGATTTTAGTTTAGTACATGGTGATAGGCATGGGTCTAGTTTTAGTTTTCTGCATATGGATAGCCAATTTTTCCAGCACCATTTGTTAAAGAGACTGTTGTTCTTCCAGTGAGCATGTTTGGCCTCTTTATCAAAGATAAGGTGGTTGAGTGAGTTTGTGGTTGTGGTTGTATCTTCCAATCTATTCCATTGATCTTCATGTCTGTTTTTATTCCAGTACCATGTTGATTTTATTACTGTAGCTTTGTAGTATAATTTCAAGTCAGGGATTGTGATGCCTCCTGCCTTGCCTTTGTTGCTTAGAATTGCATTTGCTATTCTAGGTCTCTTCTGGTTCCAGATGCATTTTAGGAGTGATTTCTCTAGATCTATGAGGTATGCTAGTGGTATTTTGATTGGGATTGCATTGAATCTGCATAATAATTTTGGGAGAATGGCCATTTTCACAATGTTTGTCCTTCCTATCCGTGAACAGGGGATGTCTTTCCATTTTCTGATGTCCACTTTGATTTCCTTTTTCAGGGTATTATAATTTTCCTTGTATAGCTCTTTTACTT
>PVJX010030750.1:0-21812 GCA_004027295.1 Dolichotis patagonum
AGGGCTGGCCGTGGTGTCTGTGCCCCTGGTGCTGAGTGCTGTGGGCTTCACCGGGGCAGGAATCACTGCCTCCTCCCTGGCGGCCAAGATGATGTCAGCTACTGCCATCGCCAATGGTGGCGGGGTGCCCGCAGGAAGCCTGGTGGCCACTCTGCAGTCCGTCGGTGAGTGTGCAGCTGAGGTGTGCTTGGGGAGGGATGAGAGGGAGATGAAAATCACAGAAAACCCACCCAGATCTCAGTCTTATGCCCTGGGACTCTGCATGTGTCACCTTCCAGGTTCTTGGGGTTCTTCAAGGAAGGGACTAAGGCAGGAGGGAACCTGGCTTGGCATGCCAGGTTCATGCTGGGTTACGTGGGGCCTGTCCTCCATCCCAGCAGATGGAGCAGATTCAGCCTTCTTCCTTGCAGAGGGAGGCAGCTTCCAACTAAATTCACCACTGGAGATCACTGCTACCTCATTCTCCAGGGATTCAGAAAACAAAGGGTGTTCTGTGGAGTCCTTGGGTCTGGGTCCCCCTGTCCCCACCCTAGGGGCTCTCATGACCCTGCAAGTCTGTCCACTGCCACTCTCTAGCCTGTACCATTCTGCTCAGCCTCTGTTTCTTCTCAGGGGCAACTGGACTCGCTGCATCTTCTAAAGCTTTGCTGGGCACCGTTGTGTCAACTGGGACAGCCATTGTGGCCACAGTGGCGGGCCTTTAATAGCTCCAGGCTCTTGCTTGAAGAGGAGAGGACCACAGGAGCAGAGATTGGTGTTCCACAGCTGGGCTGACCCAGGAAGAGACCAGTCCTGAGGTGACAAGTCACCAAATGCTATATCCTTAGGGAAAAGAAGGAATAAAATGAGTTATTGCAAACCTTATCTGTGCAGTGCAGTTTCTTGCTGTTGTGATTTGCTTGGGAAAGGCCAGGGCTGGGCAGTGGCTCCCGGATAAGCAAGGACATGTTAGGTTCAGTTCTTTCTCCCACCTCATAACCACGGGGTGACATTTCATTAGCATGTGCTGATCTGAAATGAATCTACTGTGAAGACAAACTGTACCCTGCCCTGCCACTGACTCTGTGTGTAACTCTGGGCAGGTCACCTCTTCCCTTAATTCGTCTCTCTGTCCATTAGGAATTGAAACAAATGCATGTGTAAGGTTGGGTTTGGTGCTGGAGGGCATCCTATTTGGAGTCATTTACTTCCAAGCCAGAGTGTTGAATCCTTGCACACTTGCACATCAGCTATATACCCAGTGCTGCTTTCTCTAATGGCTCAAAAGTGTCACTGGCTTGTCCCAAACTCACAGTTCAAATCTTTTCTCCCCCCAACAGCAATTGGCTGAGGTATCTCTGACCCTTGTGCTCCATAGCTCTGATTCTAAAAGGTCTTCCCTTCCCAGAATAAAGATGTATCAGTTAGCTCTTTTGTTGCTGGGATCAAATACCTGACACTCGCAAGGTATTTGATGGTGGTTTGTTTCATGCAGGTGTCATAGAGTTCAGGTCATGGTTTGTTGGCATCAAAGGAGGAACATCATGGTGGAAGAGTGTGGGTGTAATGGGGAAAAGCTCCTCACCGCATGGTACCCAGGAAGCAGAAAGACCAGGAAAGAGTCAGAGATAAAGGATACAGGGATCCAGTAGAACACTCAAGGTCACACCTCTGTGACCCACCCTTGAAACCTTGAGCCAAATAATCACTCCTTCAAGTTGTGCTTGTCCAATATTTGGTCCTGACAACAGGGAAACTAATACACTGTCACAACATTACAGAACTTTTTAATGTAATCAACATTTTATTGCACTTACATTATCTCAGATCTTCAAATCCATTCTTCTTTTAGAAGTCTGCATTTCTACGATGCTCAAGCTCCTTTGGCTCTGATAGTCACCCTTGTCCTCCTCATAGTGGCCCTGTCCACTTGCAGAAGGCATCACTGCTAAAATCAGATGTGTCCCTTTCTCTACTCCTCCTTTTTATTGTAGTGGAAAGAACCTATAACCAAAAGCTTCCTACCTTAATCACTGGTAAGCGTACAAGTCAACACTGTCAAGGATACTCACACTATGGTGAAAAAGATCTCCACTGTTTTCATCCTGCAAATCTGAAGCTAAGTACACATTTAAAAACAACACCCCTTCCCCCTTTCTTCCCGCCTCTGGTGCTTACCATGCTGTTTTCTAGCTCTATGAATTTGTTTACTCCAGATACCTCCTACAAGTGAAATTCTGTAGTATTTGTCTTTCACGTTTGGTTTATTTCACTCCCTGTCGTGTTAACAAAGCCCATTCACGTAAAAGCATGTGTCAGAATTGCCTTCCTCTTTAAGGCTGAGTACTAGTCTATCATATGGAGAGACCACATCTGGCTCACGCATTCATTCACTAGTGGACACTCAGGTTACCTACATCTCGTGGCAGTTGTGAACAGTTCTGCCATGCACAAAGGTGAGACAAAAATGTCTCTTTGAAACCCGGTGTGTTTGTCTACTGAGGCTGCTTTAACAAATCCGCAGGATGGAGAAGTTATAAACAGCAGAAATGTATTTTTCACAGTTCTGGAGATGAGAAGTCCATGATCGAGGTGCTGGCCGATTTGGTTTCTGGTGAGGGCCCACTTCTTGGTTCACAGTGGAGCTTTATCGCCTCACACAGAGAAAATGCAGTTCTCTGGGGCCTCTTTTACAGGGGGCACTTCCCACTTATTAGGGCTGCGTGCTCATGATTTCATCACCTCTCAAATCTCACCCTCTCATACCACAACCTTCACAATTAGGGTTTTAGCAACTGACCTTGAAGTGACATAAGAATTTAGACCAAGCACTCTGCTTGTAATTCTTTTGGGTGTACACTGAGAGGCTGGGTCATAGGGTAGTTTCATTTGTAATGCTTTAGAAACTTTAATGCTCTTTTCTATAGTGGGTTATTCCATTGTGTAATCCCAATAACAATGCCCATGGGCCAAAATTTCTTTATATGGAGCCCAAAACTCTTTTTTTTTTTACATCGGCCTTCCTAATGTGTGTGAGGTCCTGTCTCATCGTAGTTTTGATTTGCATTTGCCTAATTAGTGATCTTAAGCCTCTTCTAATGTGTTTGTTGGTCACTTGTATACTTTCTGTGGAAATACGTATATTCATGTGTTTTCCTCTTTTTAAATTAAGATATTTGTTTTGTCTTTACAGAGTTCTAGCAGTTCTTTGTATATCTTGGATAGTAACACTTTGTTGGATATATCATGTTCCACTCTGTACATTGCTTTTCATTCTTGTTAGTTGTGTCCTTTGATCTCCAAATGTTTTAAGCATGCTGTGGAGCCATTTATCTATTTTTGTTTTTGATGCCTGTACTTTCGGTGTCATTGCCAAGAAATTATTACCAAGTCAACTGTCATGAACGTCTTCCCCTATGGTTTTCAGTTTTCTAGTTTGGTGTCTACTTTTAGGTCTTTAGTACTCAATGCCCTTTTGAAGTTGCTGCTGTCAGTAGAGATGGGTAGAAGATATAGACATAATAAGTACCTCCACCAAGAAGGTTTTATGTTGTGCTGCTTTATGCATTTCTGTTTCATTACTGGAATCCAAATCCAGGGTGCTTTACCACTGGAAACATCTGCAATCCTTGCTTTTATTTGGAGTCAGGGGTCTTGCTAAGCTGCCTAGGATGACTCTGGAATGTGACCTTCCTGCCTCGGGATCCCCAGTAGCTGGGACTATAGGTGTGCACCACTGTGCCTGGCTTTTTAATATGCATTTTAATGGATGTACTTTTGTTTTGCCTAATCCATACTGTGGCGCAGCTTTTCTTTTTCTGTCCTGTAGGTCCATTTTGTTACTGTAGTAGCTGCTTTGCATTCCATAATAAGACTATGCCACATTTTAATCTTTCCTCTATTTTACTAGTATGTATGTCTCTGGATGCTAAACAAACATTTTCTGACTTGAAGAAAATTCCACATAGATCCCAAAGCTGAAAACGGGGATAAGGATTCCCAATTTCAAAGGCAGTTGTGGAACATGTCAGTTTGGGATCTGTTCCCAGAGAACATAGCAAGTCCATGACTATCAGCCTGTCGGTTACATGCAACCTGTATAGGGGCGAAGTGAGAATCACTGGAAAGATGCCGGGAAAGGGACTCAATAAACAAATATTTGTCTGGTGTAAAAAACAATGTATGATGATCTAAATAGGGATTTTTCAAAGGAAGACTACACGTGGCCAACATATATAAAAGTTCTTCAATATCACTAATCATCAGCAAATGTAAATCAAGGTTACCATAAGTATCATTTCTAGTATGAATAGTTATTACCATAGAGACAAAAAATAACTGCTGGTGAAGACGTGGAAAAGAAGGGATTCCTGACACTGATGGGAATGTAAACTACTGGAGCCAACATGAGAACAACAGGGAAGTCCCTCAAATACTTAAAAACAGAACAAGCACATGATCCAGCCATCGTGCTGCTAGTTAACTATCTAAAGGAAATGCAACCCGTCTGTCACAGAGTGATTTGCACTCCTGTGTTTATTGCACCATTATCACAATAGGCAAGAAGCAAAAACTAATTCTCCATCAACTGATTAATGGATAAAGAAATTGTACATGTGCACACGGGCACACTGTTCAGCCATAAAAATGAATGAAATCCTGTCATTTGCCACAATTTGGATGAAACTAGATAATTACATGCAGTGAAATAAGCCAGGTAGAGAAAGGCGAAGTTGTATAGTCTCACACATAAGTGGAATAGAAGAAAGTGAGGGTGAATGGTTGTTTATGAAGGCTGAGAGAGTGGGGGAGGATGAGAGAGATGGATTAATGGAGACTAAGTTATAGTTAGACAGAAATAACAAGTTGTTGAGTGCTACTGCACAGTACGGTGACTACAGCCAACAATAATAGCCTATATATTTGAAAGGTTAGAAGAAGATTTTTAGTACTTTGTTATAAAGCAATGACGAGGCAATAGATATGCGTAACCTGATTTAAACATTATGCTATGTCTATATAAATCAAAACATCTTATACCCCACAGCTACATGCAATCTTTGTGTTTTTTAGGTATCAGTTAAAACAAATTTAATTTCAGTTGTGATCAAAGATAGAGCAGAAAAATTTAAGTTATTTAAACAGATGGATGCCTGCAAATGCCAAAGAAGTGAAGGCTGTAGATAGTGAAAGAAAAAAAAAAAAAACCAACAATGGAAAAACTTAATGGCAAAAGCAAAGATCGGTTCTTTGTTTTAATACACTTTTGTAATCTGTCCTGTAATTTCTTAAAATTGAACATAACAAATGGTGTCATATGGCACTTTAATGCTCCATGTGCTATTAATCCTTATTAAGTATGACTGGCAAATAATGGGCTGGAACAACTTACCTTGGAGTCCTCCTTGGTTATTTAGCAGCCAATCTGAGAGAAGCATAGCTCTGCTGTTAGCTGTGGTGTCCACCCCACTCCTACCACTCCAGAAGCAGCTGCCTCTTGAAAGACTGGGAGAGAACAAACCAGCTTAACATGGGAAAGGTCACGAAGGGAGAAATCTGAGCTATTATTATTAATATCCTCAACCTTCTCAAACCCCAGTAGCTGTGATAAACACAGCAGTGCTCCTGAATATTCCCCAACTTCAGCCCCATCATTTTTTACAGTGATGTAACATCTGTCAATCAAATATCTCTCACGCTGCCCTGATAGCTGTGCCAATCTGGGTGTACCATACCCGCATGAACCAATAATAGACCTACACTGGGACAAATCGTCAGGCCCAATTTTGAACCAATCACAGGCCTATACTCAGACCAATCACAGGCTTTCCTTTGCTATCTTAGCAGCACTGTTGTAGCACTTGTTGAGTTAATCTGTGAGGGCTCCTTCCAGGGTAAGGTTAAAAGAAAGCCTTGTTCTGGTGGTCTTATAATTCTGTTCATGGCATTTTTCTTGGGTAGTGTAAATTTGGAAGATCCTGGAATTCTATTCAAGATGCTTTTCTTGAGTAGTGTTGAGAGATCCATTGCTTTAAAAGAAAAAGCAATAAACCCCAGGAGCCATCAGCCCCGAAGACCAGCAGCTTCCTTCAGAGAGAATAGTAACTGGAAGAATCCAGCACAAGCCAGCATCACATGGGGGTGATCCACAGCACCCAACAGAGATGACCCACTGTGTCTGGCACTACCTACTGTCAACCATTGGCATCAAGGCACTATCAGAGTTGTACTTTGCTGATTCATGATTTCTGTCTCAGCTGAGCAAAAGAACCCCAGTTGACTGGCAACATTGGGTCTTTTTTTAACCACCTCATGTCTGTGTTTTTCCTGCTCCCATTTCTGAGTGCCTGCAGATCCTGTGAGCAACCTCTGAGCAACTTGTGAGTGCTGCCTGCTCTAATCTGCCACCTTGCAACATTTAGGATGCTCTGAATCCTTCACTGTGTGGGTGCTCTGTGAGTCTGAACTTCTTGAAGCACTATCAGCAGCAAAGTTGTTTCATTTGCTCTGACATTTGGACAGATGTTCTCAGGATGTAAAAGATGATTTTTATAAAAAGTGAATTTATAGAAGGGTATGTTTACACATGGCCATAATCCCAGCACTCTAGGAGCCAAACCAGGAGGATTATAAATGTAAGCACAACTTGGGCAGTTTAAGACAATTAGACTTAATATATATTACTTTTCTCTCATTGCTGAGGCAAAATATCTGACACCCAAAATGAAGGAAGGAAAGATTTATTTAGCTCACAGTTTGTAGAGATTTCAGTCCATAATCAACTGGCTGCAAGGCAGGGTGGCATGGTACAGGGGCAACACTTAACATTTTGGTTGTTGGGTATTTAGTCCCAGGGATAGGAAATCTGACTAATACATTAAACTCTAACACTATTAAAGTGTCTTCTATTGCAAATCAGTATTTTATTGTGCTTAAATTACACCAGAAATCTCTTAAAGTCAGAGTTATTCCAGACATGGTTAGTGTCCTTCTGGGTCTGATTATCATCCTTGGCTTTTGCATACCGGCTCGGTCCCATTTTCAGAAAGAAACACTGCTACAACTAGATCTGTCCTTTTCCATGTGCCTTCTTTTTATTATGGCAAAAAACCCACAACCCAAAACTTACTGTCTTGGTCATTTTTACTTATACAATCCAGTATTGTTAAGTATATTCATATTGTTGTGAAAAAGATCTCCATTTTGTTTTGCAAGTTGAAATTCTGTGGCCCTTAAATGACAATACCCTTTTCCCTTTGTCCACCACTGTTTTCTGGCTTGTGAATTTGACTACTCTAGATACTTGGTATGTTATGGTTTATAACTGGATGTCTCCTGAAGTCTCATGCCCTCACAGATGGGACTTTTGGGAAGTGATTCGATGATAGGTGTGTGATACTCATCAGTGGATTAGCTAAATGTGATGCTGGGAAGTGAAACCTGACAGGAGGAGGTGGGTCACTGGAGGCATGGCCTGAAAAGGTCCTTCCCTCTCTTCTTGGCTATCTCTCTCTGCTTCCTGCCACTATGCCATGAGCAGTTTCCCCTCTGCCGCCCTACCCTGCCTTGAAGCCAGCCTACTGTGGATTGAATCTTACAAACTGTGAGGCAAAATAAACCTTTCTTTCTTCAATTTGTGGGTGTTGGGTATTTTGTCCCAGAAATGAGAAAGTCATTGAGACATGATACAAGTGCAATCCTACAGTATTTGTCTTTATGTGACCACTTTTAGTCCATTTTATATCATGTCCCCAAGGTCCATTCATGTTCAAACATGTGTCAGATTTTCCCTTCCTTCTTAAAGGTGAGTACTATTCCACTATATAAACAGACCCCAGTTTGCAAACGCATTCACCTATCAATGGACGCTTAGGTCACTGCCATCTTTTGGCAATTGGGAATAGCGCTGCCATGCACACATGTGCTAAAATATCCCTTCACACCTCTATGTCTTTGTTCCCTGAGGCTTCTGCATCAAAATACCACAGACTGGGTAGCTCATAAAGAACAAAAATGTATTAAGACACTAGTGAGGGCCATTTCTTAGTTCCTAGATGGTACTTAATCCCTACCCTCATGTCTTAATAACCTCTGCAAGGCTCCATCACCCCGTGCCACCACTTGCAGGATGGACATTTTAGCAAATGAATTTGAGGGGACATAAACATTTGCACGAAACAAAGCACTGTGCCTCCAGTTCTTCTCGGGATACACCCAGACGTGGGAGGGCTGGATCACGCAGCTGTTCCATTTTTGATGTTTTCAGAAACTTGGATACTGTTTTCAGTCGTGGCTATGCCATTTAATAATGCCACTAACAGTGCACAAGGTTTTAATTTTCTCTGAGGCCTGACACTTGTCACTTTCTGGCTTCTTGACAGCACTTTCTGATGGATGTGAGGTGCTATTTCACCAGTTTTAATTGCACTGCATTTAAGTATCTTTTTATATGCTTCTCCACCATTTGCATATCCCTTTTGGAGAAATTTCATCCTTGTCTCATTTTTGTTTTGAATTATGTGATATAAAGTTGTAGCAGCTCTGTGGTATTTTTTTTGGATATCAATTCCTTGACTGGTGTGTGCTTTGCAGATATTTTGTCCCGCTCTGTACATTGCTTTTCATTCTGTTGATTGTGTCTTTTATTGTACAAATATAATGGATGTGTTGCAGACTCACTTATCTACTTGTGTTTTGATGCCTGTACCTGGAGTATCATATCCAAGAATAATCACCAAGTCCAATGTCATCCCTGTGTATTTTAGTTTTAGGCCTTCAGTCCTCCATTTTCTTGTATAGTTGTTTCTTTTAGATAGAAGAGATAGAGATTTCTAGATAATGCCCAAGAAAATACTTTATGCAGGGTTGTTATATACATATTTTTTCAGAAAAAGAGATGGAACCTGGGATGCTCTACCATGGAGCAACACCCAACACTTCTCATTTTTCATTTTGAGGCCAGGTCTTGCTAAGTTGCCTAGGCTGACCTGTAACCGTGATCCTCCTGCCTCAGGCTCCTGAGTAGCTGAGGTTACAGGGCTTGTCCACTGTGTCTGGTTTCTCATATCCATTTGTATTGCTAAGGTTTTCTTTTACCTAATACATATTGTTCTGTGTGTCCTTAGAAATGGTGGCTAATTGAGTCTTAAAGGCCCCCTCCAAGCCGGGTACCTCTTTAGGTGTGGGGACACCTTCAAACCAAGGTTGTGTTGATGGATAGGCAAGGGGAATGAGAAACCGTCTAGAACACTCAGGTAAGCAGAGTGTTAAACAACCAGCAAACTGGAACAATGGAAGAGTCCCGTGGGTAACTGTCAAAGAACCCTGCCTGTCCCGCAGCTCCTGCCTGTGAAGTGGGGATAATGGTACATCCTCACGTGGTGGTTGTGAGCAGGAAAATCTCTTTTGTGCTTGGTAATTAGTAGGAACAGGCTGTGAAGACGTTGCACGCTGTCTTTGGCGCCCTCTGGTGGGGAGTAGTCACAGTCTCGTTCTTTTTCAGCGGGGATCACCCATTTGTAGGGTCCTGGGCCAGAAAGAGCTTGCCCTGGCTGACACTTCCCGTTCTGTCCTTGACCACTGCTCTCCATCAGTCCAACAGTCCACCACTTTTTGGGTTCCTCTTGAGCCTCACCTTTGGACACTGTTCACGGTCAAGTCTTTTTCAGCTCCTCTGGGTCTGCTGAGCTGGTGCCAACTCCGGCTGGAAGGACAGTGCCAGTTCTCGGCATCCGGCCCTGTAGTCGCTTCCCAGGTCACTAGCACTCATTTCCCAGGGCACGAGATCGAGTACTAGAGTGCTGGTGAGGCCTCACAGAGCCCAGTTCCCCATGAGCCCTTGACCAATGAAGGGCAAAAGTAATCAAAAAGTTGTGTCTGTACTGAACATGTACAGATATTTTTGTTGTTATTCACTAAACATTAAGGTACTGTACTGCTGTTCATATTTCCATTCTACTAGGTATTTTTTTTTTCTTTTTGGTACCGGGGATCGAACACACAACCTTGTGCTTGTCAGGCAAGCACTTAGGTCAATGAACTAAATCCCCAGCTGATTGTAATAGATTTTACAAGTAATCTAGCGATTACTTCTGAATATTTATTCAGGAGGACATGGGTAGGTTTCATGCAATTGTGGGTAGGTTGTTTTTTTTCTTTTATAAGTGACTCAGCATCTAGATTTTGGTTTGGGAGTAGAAACCTGAAACTAATGTCCCTCAATATCAAAGAAATTACTTTATATAATATGTATCTTGTTTAATTTCCCCACATTTACTTATGAGCAACAGTATTATTTTTTATGTGTTTTGTCCCTGCCATATTCCAGTACCTAGTGTACCTCTAGCATATTGGACACTCCAGTGGGGACTTTTAAAAAACCAAACATTTTTGAAAGAACTAATATTAATTTGCAGATTGTCTTCTTGTTCCCTTTAGATATTAAAATTTATCTTGTATATTGTATCTTGCGTATTGCTTGTATGAGCTTAGTCATATTTCTCATGAACTTTACTGTGCATGCCCTTCCCCAATTAAATAACAAAGCATTGGTGTGGCAAGGATTTTTTGGTTTTTTGAAACAGGGTCTTGCTCTGCAATTCAGGGTGGCCTTGAACTCTCAATACAGTCCAGGCTGGTCTCAAACTCACAGCAATCCTGAAGTGCTGAGATTACAGGCATGTGCCACCATGCCTGGCCCGACAAGGATTTTCTGGACATAACCCCAAGAACACAGATTACAGAAGCTAAAGCTAAAGCTTCTGTAATGGGTGACATCAGTCTAACAAGCTACTAGACAGCCAAGGAAACAATCAACAAAGTGAAGAGACAGACCAAAGAATGAAAGAAAATATTTGCAAAGTATCTACCTGGCAAGGGTTAATGTGCAGATTATATAAGAAATTTTTAAAAAGTTGCTAGGAGTTGGTAGTATGCATCTGCAATCCCAGCACTCAGGAGGTAGAGGGAGGAGGATCACAGTAAGATTGGATTCTATAGTGAGACCTTGTCTCAAAAGACATACAAATGACCAACATATGTAAAAAAATGCTCAACTTTGCCAATCAGTAGGAAAATGTAAATTAATAGTACAGTAAGTTATCATGTCACTCCAGTAGAAATGGCTACTATTTAGTCAGGTGTGGGAGTACACACCTGTAATCCAGCACTCGGGAGGCTGAGATAGGAGGATCGTTGCAAGTTCCAGACCAGCCTAGGCTACAAAGTGAGTTCAAGGCCAGCCTATACTGCATAGTGACACTCTGTCTCAAAAAAGACAAAAACATGGCTACTATTAAAAAGACAAATACTGTTAGGAATATAAACTAATACAAAAAGCATAAAAAAGTATGGAGGTTCTTGAAAAATTTAAAAATTGGTCCTTTACTAGGTAATTATTTCAAAGAAATTTCATTCTGCTGAAGAGTCAGCCATATGCCTACATTTATTGCAGCATTATTTAAACTGGCCATTGCCTTAGTTACCTCCTTGTTGCTAAGACAAAATAACTGACACCCACAAGTTGAAGGTTAAAGGAGGAAAGGTTTTCTTGTCTCACAGTTCGTAGAGGTTTCAGTCCATAGTCAGCTGGTTCCAAAGCAGGGCAGTGTGGCAGAGAGGCATCACAGAGCAGAAACAGTCCACGGCAGGGCAGGCAAGAAGCAGAGAGCTATAAAAGGATACAGTCTCCTTCCAGTCCACACCCTCAGTGACTCAGCTCTTTCACCGGGCTCCACCTCCCAGCATCACACCCGGCTGTAAACCCATCATGGACTAATCACGTGTGATACACATGAGCTATTGTCACCCACCCATGTTGCAATCATTTCCAAAAACCCCACCCGTGAGTGCGTGGGTCTTTGAGGGGACATCTAGATATAACTCATAACAGTGTGTGAAACAAAAACAAATTTACTATCAACTGATGAATGGATAAAGAAACTATTGGACATGTACCTATCGGTCCACTGTTCAGTCTAAGATGAATGAAATTCTATTATTTGCTACAATTTAGATGGAACCAGAGATTCTCATATGAAGTGAAATAAACCAGACAGAGAAAGATGAGGATGTATAGTGTCACTCACGTGTGGAATAGAAAAGAGATGATCTGATAGAAGTTGAGGGTAAGTGGTGGTTTGAAGGGGCTGGCAGAGTAGGAAGGAAGAGATTGGTCAGTGGGCACTGAGTTATAGTTAGACAGAAGTGACAAGTTCTGATGTGCTATTGCACAGTAAGGTGACTATGGCTAACAATAATGTACCATATAACTCACAAAGCTAGAAGAAAAGCTTTTGAATATTTTTGCCATAAAGCAATGAAATATATTTGAGGTGATGGTCATGGGTAACTTGATTTAAATATACATATATCAAAACATCAAGTGATACCCCATAACTATGTACAATCTTTATGTATTTAGGCATTAGTTAAAATGTAATTTCAATGATAACAAAAGAAAGAGAAGAAAATTTAAGTTATTTAAAAAGGTAGCTGTCTGCAAATGCCAAAGAAATTAAGATTTGTAATGCTGAAAAAAAAAAACAGTAACAGCAAAGGAAAGATTTATAGCAGAAGCAAAGGTATGTTTTTTGTTCTAAATTTATAATCTTCCTGGAAATTTTTTAAATTGAACTTTAAAATTGCATTTTATGACACTTTAGTGCTCTATGTGCAGTCAATTCTTAATAAGGCTGCTAGACATTGCTATCTATACTTTACACTAATTCATTATGTATGCTTATCCCACACCCATGAAGAAACAACTCACAATTTCAGAACACTACTTCTGAAATGACTACTTCTCAGAGGCGTCTTCCAGGTGTAGCTGGTTTTTAAGTTTTGAATCTGTTGCAAGATTCTACCGCTTCAATTTGTTGGGAATTCGAAGTTGCTGCCTGCCTGCCCCAGCTCCTGGTTACTTGGCACTGGCCCACAGCCTTTTCTATGACTCTTAGGTCATACAAATTTCAGAGTTGGTATACAATAAAGAACAGCTGATTAGAATAGTTATGTCACTTCAGCTAAAGTGGTACAATCAATAATAACAATAGCATCAAACACAGCAGTCTAGAAAATGACAAACCGAGGTAACTATTAATTTGCCACCTTTAACTGTCTGAACTAGATTTGTGATTATACAACAAAATGCTAAACCAGAAAATTACATGTAATAAATAAGTCCTCAATTTGCCAATTTTACCCTCAAGGAGAAAATTTTAAAAAGCCTAGGAAAAAATAGAAATATAGAAGAAGCTGAAGAGATTAGAATCAAGGCTGCTGTACAAAGCAGGGTGTCACACAAACTTTAAGAGACTGGTGCAGAAGATAGGCGGGAAAGAGAAGGGAGAAATAAAAAGGACAGAATAGAACAACAACACCACAAAAAAACACATAGAAATCACATTCACACTCATAAAAAAAAAAAAAAGAGCAAATGATGCAGAAAAAAAGAAACAGAAAAGTCCATTTACAGGTTTGTCTTTGCTGTCACTGGTACACAACATGTGAGACAGAGTCCAGATCCATGCTGATTTATCCCAGCAAGCCAGCAGCAGCTTTACAGCAGGGTAGTGGGGAATCTCTGTGACCCAGCACCTGAAGTTCAGGCTGAAGTTCAGGCTGGTTTCCAGCCATGAGGCTGGGACCTCAGCACACCTTCTGTGAGACTGAACTCAGCTGGGAGCTGCTAGGCGGACCCAGCAGTTCTGAGTTCAGCTGGCTCCACTGTAAGATAGCTCCTGGTCAGTCACCCTCTCCGAGGTGATGGAGACTACTACAAAGGGGTTCTGAGCAGGATTTAAAATTAACCAACTGGGGCTGGGGATTTAGCTCAGTGGCATAAGCACCTGCCTTGCAAGCATGCAGTTGTGAGTTCCATCGCCAGTACCAAAAAAAAAAAAAAATTAACCCATTGGGTTTCTATGTTTACTTGTGAGTCTGTTCCAGGCCCAAGTCCCTTGTCTGGAGATGGGCAGTGGATTCATAGTAAGTGAACCTCTATGAATCACTGGTCCTGACTGAGGCCTGTAGAGGCCTGTGATCCCATGGCACCTCAAAGGACAAGATAAGGCCACGGCTGAGGATGCTGGTAGCTGCAGGTGTCTCACTTCTGCAGTGAATGTCAGCCTGGAGATAAAATAGTTCTCCTAATCTGCCTGATTTACTGCTTTGAGGAAGTCTTTGAATTGACTCCCAAGGTTCTGCTCAATTTCCATGCTTTTCTCAGTATCACCTCCCTTTGTTTGAAAATCAAATAAATATGGGCTGCCCAGAGAAATGCTTTGTCTCAGCTGCCAAAGAATCCCCAATTCTGCTAGGGTTTTGATCCTCCTGGAATGCTAAAATCATATCACTTGAATTTATCTTGTATTTAAGTCTTTTCCATCCACTAGTATGGGACAGAAAAGTCCCTTCAAGGGACCTGATCAGTCCTGCAGACTCACTACCAGCTAGTGTAGTCCTCTGTGTCCAGTGTTCCCTTCCACTGCTGCATGTGTCCATGGAGGCCTCTGGAGTCGCCATCGGTCACCATGTGTCCAGGTTTGAACCACTCCTCCCACAGAGTAGGTCCTGACCGAGAGAAGGTGCTCCTGGCTACCTCATTCTTCTGTATCAGAATTTCTCTCTTGGCTTTTGCTGCGAAATTCAATTCATGCTTCAGATTCTTCCTGGGCCGAGGGGACCCACTTTCCTCCTTCTTGTCTTCCTCACGTTGCTCTATTTCAGTGTCTGCACAGCCACCCTCAGAGAGGCTCTTTCTCTACTGCTTACCCCATTGCCATCTTTTCAAAGTGTCAATGTTAGAATTTTGTTGTTGTTGTTGTTAAGTGTGCAATTAAATATTAACAAGCACCTATAGGCTGTTTTGGACCCTTTATTGATGTAGTGCTCTGTCAGTTCCAGTTTTCATGAAGTGGCACCATTAGTAAATTTATTTCACCTCTTCCACTAAAAAAAGATGTCATAAGAATGTGGAGCATGATTTTACAAAAATTAATTTGTTTTATCAACTTCCACAACTTCTCTAGTTTTTTTACACTCCTCTCCCTAAAAATTTAATGTAATTTACACGGCAAGAATCAATCTCTTTCTGTCTTCCCACCTTTCAGTTATAAAGGAATGGATATCCATTTTTAACCTTGAATAGGAATTGTAAAAACAGACCAAAAAAAGAAAAAGACCATAAAAGAAAAGAGAAAGAAAACAAAGTAAGAGAAAGGCTTTGAAAAAAATCTGAAGCATTAGCCCTTCATGAAGATTATCATTTATGTCAATTAAAAGAAACCAAACTCTTAATAAACCCTGGAGAAGAAGAAATATTTCTATAATGCATTTCAAATACAGTAACGATCCTTAAAAGACATTATCAAATAATACTGATTAAACCAATTATATAAGGATGACAAAGCATTTTATATCAACTGACAGTAACTCATACAGTAGCCAAATCCACAATAACCAGATTTTCCTGTCAACCAGAAAGGGAGGCTGGGATTGGTTTCCGGATCCTGGAAAAGACAACTTGTCTCATTGGTCCACCTCCTCCCTGGGCAACGCCCTGCAGCAAGAATACAACTGCCTAAATATCTTTGCTCTGAGACTGGAACTGTGGTGCTGGTGCCACCCAGTGAGGAATCCCTTCTTCTGGAGAAGGCAGGAGGAGAGGGCAGGGTTCCCTTCGCTGCAGCCTCCAGGGTCAGGTGGGTGGGCAGTATCCTTACTGTGTATCCCCTCTGGGATTTCTTTTGAGGCTCTTCTCAGGGCAGCTGCCGGGGAAGGTGGGGGTTGGGCCTTGAGTCCCTGATTTGGCAACAGCCTGCCTCCTCTGCACTGGGTTTCCCTCCAGTCTGTGGAGTAGGTGAGTGTGAAGAGCGGACTGGAGGAGGTGCAGTCAGTGTGAGGGGAACAAAGTCAGAGCCACGCAAGTTCACCTTATTTGGAAGCAGCTGGACCTGGCTGGGATCTTGCTTTGCTCAGGAGCCTTCCAACCAGGAGCAAACCCCCTGCCTGCTCTGAGCTGGACTGTGTTTCCTCATCTGTAAAGTGGGGATAGGACCCCAGGTTTCTGACATTACAGGGGAAGTGATGGACAATCAGGCACCCACAGCACCTTGCTGCAGTGTGTGCTCTGATAGTGTCATGGATTCTGGTTGCCTAATTTTGGGACTTTCAGTTGTGCCATGCAGAGTTCAGGGAGTCCCAGAGACATCTAAGATGTGGACCCTGGGTTTTCAGGGGGAAGGAAGCAGCCAACAGAGAAAAATACTCCTCAACCCCCAATATGGGTTCTTTGGTAACCCCAGCATCCACATCCCTCCTTCCCTCACCCCAGATCCCATTTGAGGCCCAGCGCCCCACCCAGCGCAGAGCAGTCTCCCATCCTCTCCAGCCCCCTAAAGCTTTTTAGAACAGTAGGCAGGAAGCCAGTTGTGGACCTCAGGTTCCCATTTTTCACAGGTTTGCCTGGAATTGGAAAACTTCGCTCTGCACCATGTCATTAGGTACAGCTGGCCAGTTGGCCTCTTCCCTGGCCTCCAAGGTAGCATCAGCAGCGGCCATGGTGAGAGTTGGCAGAGGGGCCACTGGTCCTTTCCTGTATGACCTCTCATCACAAGGTGAGTGTTCCTGAGAGGAACTGGGAGCATGCAGGGTCCTGCCCTTGTGCCAGCCCTGGTCTCCTGGCGACCTCCAGGTATCCTCCCTGCATTCTCACTGCCAAGGACCCAAGGGCCTTCATCTGTGAGCCTGAGGCTGGGACCCCAAGTTTTCAGATTCAAGTGATCAGTAAATCCCCTCCCTTCTAAACCTTGGCCTCCTGCCTAGACCATGGAGACAGAAGAGAGGTGCCTTTCTTTGTCACAGCTAGAAGAGGGAGTGGTTTAGCCCACAACTGTCATACTGCTCCCTGGCTTCTCTTTGCTCCTCTTTGACACCTGAATGGACTGAGACAGTTTGCCTCAGCGTCCAACTGTCCCCCTTACGGTTACCTCTGAGCTGCTCCTCTGACCACCCTGAGCAGAGGTGGGCTTGGCCGTCAGCCTTTGCATCCCTCCCCTGTTCCTTCTGTTACTTTTGGAGATAAAAGAGATTTCTTTCCAGGTTCTTGGTGCCCTGAACAAAAAATGACATGGAAGAGGTTGTGAGGATTTACTTTCATTGAAGGTGGAAAGGAAATATACTCTGAAGAATGCAGAGTCAGGGAACAGACTCGTGGTGCCTGCAGGGAATAATGCAGGGCCCTTTGGTTTATGGAGTTGCTAGGTTGCTTCTCTCCCACGAGAACAAGGCATTTGCAAGGGCGATCTTACCAGAAACTCCACTGGCCTGGTGTCAAATTTAAGCTGTCTAGTCAAGGGCCCACCAGACATAAATGAAGGGTGGAAAACAGCCACCCCATATACAAAGTTTGGGGCTGTGTAGTTGTTAGGGATTCTGCTCTGTGTGTGTGCTCTGGACCTCTGTGACTGACTGGCTCTTCTGAGTTGTTTAAGCAATTTCCCTTCACCCTAATCTACCACACTCCAACTGCAGACTCTGCAGCCTCTTTGAAGAATGAAAAGAGAAACCACCTCTAAGGTGCAGACATCAGCAGGTAACCTAGACCCATTATCCCTAAACTGTGGTGAGCTGAGAGTAACTCAGATAGTGTTATGGTTTGTGTTCAGATGGTCCCCACAAGCCTCATGCCATCATGAATGTGGCTGAATCCAGCATTCATGATTGGTTTGTTGCCCGGTGCTGGGATTGGTGGTGTGAGTGCTGTACTCACCCAAGGGCAGAGCCAAATACAGTGTAGAGGCAGGAAGAAAGTGTGGGGTTTTTTGTTTTTTGGGGTGTTTTTTTTGCCCAATTAGCTCTTGCTGTTTTGTGCTGGCCCCACCATGCCACCCTGCCTTGGAGACAGATGAGTATGGACTGAAACCTCCAAAATTGTACGAAATAAACCTTCCTTTCCCTAATCTTAGGTGTCAGGTATTTTGTCTCAACAACAGGAGAAAAATAACTAAGACAGCTAGTCTTCCTGGAAATCCCCCAGCTTTAGCCCTATGATTTTTATGGAGACACCATAACTGTCAGGCAAGCAGCCATGTCTCTCCATTCAGCAGAACTGCCACCATGACAGTAATGGCTGCCCTGCCTGCCCCTCACCCACTGGGAGGAGGGGAGTGTCTTCCTGACTGCAGTGGGCTTGAGGTTTAAATATGCAATGGATTACCTATAAAATGTACCAATAAAATTCAAACAAACAAAATTTACCTGACTGAAGTAAATTGAATTACAAAATAAAAAAAGAAAAAGTGGAAATATTCAAGCCTAAATCTCATACAAAAATGCTCTATTTTCAATAAAAATTCCAGTTTGGAAATGTTATACATTTTTAAAAGATTAAATTATTTTACCATCTTGAAATTTCATGAAGAAAGAAAAATTCAAAATTTGAATTTTTATAAGTTATAAAAAGTCTTTTCATATCCATTTTATAATTTTTTTTACTTTAAAGAGAATAAAACCCAACAGTCCAATACAGAATAAAGCCAACCAAAACAATGCAGTGAAAGTGGTACAGAACTTTAAAACAGGACAATAGGTCATCAGCAAGGGCTACCATGATATATCTTGTTCTCTTCACAATAGGTGTCCATTTCCTCAGACATAGCAAAATCAAATAAAACAAAACAGAACAAAACCAATCAAAACAGAGCATTGAATAAAACAAAACAAGAAATCAGAGCAACACAAAATAGTGAAAATAATATTGCATTTCAAAAACAAGCCAGAAGGAAACTCCCCATGTTTGCCATATTGCATACTGTTATCCTCCTAATATCTGCTCAGACTACTGCCTTTAGTCCTGCAAAGTCAGTCAAACAATCCAAGCATTTTGTTGTTCTTGTACCTCACTTGCTATCAACTCAGCCTGTCCTCCAAACCAGCATTTGGTTGTGGGGTTAGGGGTGGTATTTATTGATTCTCAGCCTGCGCATCCATCAGCTCAAGGGAAAGGAGGCGTGACTTCACTCTTCCTGGGCTCGGCCTGCTTTGTGCAGCCTGTGGGAAATTCACGCTGGCTTCTTCATGGGCTCGTCCTAGACCCAGCATGGCATCTGCTGACTCACAGGAAAAACGAATTGGCTTCTCTCTTCTGAGCCCCCCATGGTCTGCCTCAAACAATTTTGATAAATTATTTTCAATTCTGACATGGAAAATGGAGTTCATTGTTAAGAACAAATCAAGCATTTAAAAACATTTTAATCTCCCTAATTAGATTTCAAAATGTTATTATCCAATCAAAATTATTATAATTACTTTTTAAAACATATGCAGCAGAATTGAATCTGCACCAATCAGTAGGCTCCAGTCAGAAGGCTGGAGTTTAGACTCAGTCGGATCAATCGTGGGCTGGAATTTGGGCCAATCACAGGCCTGCTTGTTGCTGTATCAGCAGCTCTCCTGTCACATTTTGAGCCATCACTTTTTAAAGAGCTGTAAACACAGACGTGTTGCCATGAAGGGCTCCAGAGACCGACTGCTGAGGGCAAAGTTGGCCTACAGTGCCTGGCATTGAGTGGCCGTGCCCGGCAATGGCAGAGACCACAACCAGCAGTGAAAAGCAGCAGCATCAGGACTCAGAGCCAGGGCTGGGCTATTGGTGCCTAAAGCTGGGAGTCACTGCAGGACTGCACCTTGCTGATTCCTGACTTCTAACTGAATGGACAAAAGAACCTTCAATGGAATGGCAGCTGCGCTCTCTAGCTTGTCCTGCTTGGTCTCCAAGCCAGGCCATGGGTTTTAACAGCATTCTGCCCTTCTCGATTCTTTTCATCTGTTTTTGCAGGCACTCTATGCTTGTTCACCTCTTCTCGTCAGACCTTTCTTTTTATATCCATTTCCCTCCACCAAGGCCAGCATTTCTCACATACTTAAGGTGTGTGTCTATTTCATGGGCCTTTTGGCAGAATGAGTGCTGTTTACAGTTGCATGTGTTTTAGTTTCCGCTCAAGATAGTGTACTGTACACCTCAGTCTACTGCTGTTTTTCCTGCTGACCACTCTGACTCTTACCTTTCTGTTTCTCGGGGTGGACGCCCGAGAGTTTTCCAACCTGCACTACGGTGAACTGAGGAAGTCGAACTGGGGCACGTCTGTGACCCCGTCCTGACCTCTGACCTTCTGCACTTCCTTAGGGTTCACTCTGGTATCCCGCGCTGCCAGTCCTGCTGTGACTGCCCTTGGGCACTGGCTGGAGACACTGAATGTTGGTGGCATCCTGCAGGGGTCCTCTGATGCTACCACTAGGGTTGCTTCCTCAGTTGGAGGTAAGTGGACCTGAGTGACAGACACCCCACTTTGGGCTCCAATTCAACATGGAGAAGTTTGACAAGTGTGACAGGGCCAGGGCCACACTTAATATTCCTTTCTGTTTGCTTGAAATGTAGAGGAAATCTTAGACTATGATCAAGAATTTTGCATTATTAAAGTAACAAAGTCAGAACTGGCTGCGGTGGCACATGCCTATAATCCCAGCACTTGGGAAGCTCAGGTAGGAGTATCTTTGCAAATTCACAACCATCCTGGCCACAAAGTGAGCCCAAGACCAGCCTGAACTGCATAGAGAGACTCTGTCTCGAAAAGACAAAGAAAATAAAATGTCATTTACATTTGATTGAGTATTTAGGTCTTAGTTGCTGTGGTAGCACTTTACATTTATTAATTCCTTCAATTCCCTTCACCACTGCAGAGGAAGGTCATATGGTCTCTTATTTAACGAGGAGGAGCATTTACCAATGTCCTAGAGCCCTGGGTAGGGGGATGAGGGACTGCTTCTGAACCTAGGAAAGGAAGTGAAGCAGAAATGCAGAGCCCTTCCTAGTGAGGGGAAAATGGGGTTCAGAGGAAGCCTCAGGGCAAGGTAGGTTCTGCTCAGACCAGATGCTCAGCCTTGGACCCCGTGACATGACAAGTGAGTCCAACAGACCACCAGACAGCCCCCCATTTCCTGTGGGCTTTCTGTGTGCCAGCCCCAGCTGCCAACCAGCCTGGCATTGCCTGGCCTGCCTGCCAAGCAGCAAATACCTTTGAAATAGGTTCTTGTTTCCTAAGTCCAGGGTCCATGCCCATCTACACGTCCCTTCTGGCCGCTCAGGGTTGGTCCTCAGCGTGTCCACTTCCTCCACTGCGGAGCCAGTCTTTCCCTGAGAGCTGCCTAGACCCACCGAACTTTATACTCTTTTTGGAATCCCTGGTCCCACTGGGCTCAAAGAGTACAGCCTAGGCCCCTATAGCTGCAAGGGACCAGGCCCTGAACTGATCCAGAGGCACGTGGCGCTGGAGAGTACTCCAGCACCGTGGCCCAGGGCTGAGTATTCCAGTCTCAGGGGAAGAGGGGAAGTTCTGGTTGGGTAAGTTCTGCTTCTTCTGGTCTAGATGACAGTATCGTGCAACCTCAGTGACAAACACTGAACTGGGGTCACAGAACTCCCAGTCCTGTCCAGGGAGCTTGACACCCATCCTTGTGGCCTCTCTCTGTCCCAGTTAAGCCACCAAGCCCTCAATTACACTGCCAGGTGTCCTGCGCTCATTGAGAAGGGACATCACAGTGACAGTCTCACTGTGCATTTGAACCAGTCCTGGCTTGGGAAGAAGAGACAGAGCAAAAGGGGACTTCTGATTCCCCACAAAATCCCCAGGCAACCAGCCAAGCAGCCCACAGGCAGATGAACAAAGAACAAACAGAACCTGGAATAGGTGTTGGATTTTCTGGAACCAGGACCCCAACTCTGTCTTTAATTCTTCTGGCTTGGGCAGGCACTTCACTCAGGACTGATCTGAGTC
>PVJX010030751.1:0-21774 GCA_004027295.1 Dolichotis patagonum
TGCCGGGAGAACAAGGAGCTCTTCCCATCTCTGGGGGGTGATGGTGATCCTGCCTGCGTGTGGGCTGAGAATCAGACATCTCATGTCATCCTGTCCCCCATCCCGTGTCCTCCCTCCCCCTCCCCCCTGCCTGGCAAGTGGGAGGCAGTGAACTACACATCTTGTGAAAAGATTGGCTATGTTATTTAGTATGAGCTCTCCATATGCAAAGATAATGACAACCATTTGGAAGAAAACAAGAGACAATATGACAGATAGTGAAGATCTCTGGTTGTCTAGCTTTGAAATTTATGCTTTCTTATGTCCCATATCTGTTCTGTTTTGTTGTGTTTAATTTTACTCCCTTTTAAAAGAAAAAAAAAGAAAAAAAAGCAAGTTTATTGAGATATAGTTCATACACTATACAATTCACCCACCAACAGTTTGCAATTAAATGGTTTACAATATATTGCCAGAGTTGGGTGATCAATTTTAGAACATACTTGTCATTCCACAAATACTTCTTAAAATTAGCAGTAACTTCCTATTTTACATAAGCCTAGACAATCACCAATTTATTTTGTATCTGTATAGATTTGCTTATTCTGGACATTTTAGATAGTATGTGGTGTTTTGTAACTGGCTTCTTTTACTCAGAAATATTTTGAGGTTGATTCGTATTGCGGCATACATCACTATTTTATTTTTTTATTGCCAAATAATATTCTTTTGTGTGGAATTAATATGCATTTTTACAAAGCTCTTGGGTAACATTGCATTTTGTTTCTGTTTTGTTTTTGGTTTAGTTTTCTTAGTGCTTAGAGATCAAATGCAGGGCCCTGTAAGTTTTAGGCATACTATCCGTGAATTATACACACCAGACCATAGCCATAGCCACTAATTTAAATTCAGTGTGCATGGAACACACTTCAGAGGTCAACTGTATTTGTAATACAGTGAAGAATGCTTTTTATTTCTTGTACTTCAACAGAGCTCTTCTATAACTAATTTAAAACTGGGTGTTCCTATGTACTAAAAGTTACAGGTTAGGTGTTTTGAACTAATAATATGAGGAAGTAGGGTGGGATGGCTCTGGGAGCCTACCACTTGGATTATTTTGTCAGGCAGTTAACTATAGGGGTGGAACCAGGTGTTAGATTTAGTTTCATTTATTACTTTTTTTTTTATGCAGCCCTGAGTTAAAATACATCAATAGCATAGACTGGTTTAGAATCATTTTTTAAAAATTTTATTTAAATAGAGAAAAAAACCCAACAAAACAGAAAAAAGGGTAGCAACAATACAGAATTCCAAAGGAAAAAAAGAAAACACTAAGAAATCACTATTTGATAAGTTACATACTGTCATCTTGGAAATAGTTGTTCAAGTTACAAAATTAAAGCATACAAAGTAGACATTCAAACAGTGGGACCGTTAACAGTTCTGCTCAACAATCTTAACAAAAACAGCAATATGGTCATCTATCTTACACACTTAAACATACATGCAGTTATATCCTTTAGAACACTTTCTTTTCATCCCTTTTTTACAGTAGCAATTATGTGTTTTGGGTTAGAATCATTTAATTAAAATGTCACAGCATATTGTAAGAGAATAGTTACTGTCATTTGTTTATCAACCAGTTGGGTGATGTTGCATATTATTTATATGTCAATAATTGTAGTCTCATGTTAAATAATATATTCATTAAAGTAAAATAGTTGCATTTTATCACATAGAAATACAGTCAGCCCTTGGTATTTACGGAGCATTCATTTGAATATCCACTGTTAGTGCTCACTTCAGCAGCACATGTATGGAGTACTTTACTGCACATACCAAAGCCTACAGACGGACTTGACTGATTATTGCAACTCGGTTCACAGTAGCTAAGCTGTGGCACCAGCCTTGGTGTCTGTGAATAGATGAACAGATAAAGAAATTGGTACATATGAATAATGGAGTATCATTCAGCCATAAAGAGGAATGAAATCATATGAGTTGCTGGAAAATGAGTAGAACTAGAAGTCATCCTGGGAAGTGAAATGAGCTAGACTCATAAAGACAAATATTGTGTATTTTCTCTCATGTGGACTTAAAAAAGAGGAGAGAGATGACATGAAAACAGAACGGGTCTGTTAGAGAACAGGAAGGGAACAAAAGGGAGGAAAAAGGAAAGACAAATTGGGTGACAGGGTAAAAATGATCCACATATGTACATGCATTAATCTGCCAAAAATGAAAGACATTGATCTGTATAACTTATATGCAATAAGAAAAATTTTTCAAAAGTGCCTTAGTACTTGGCATATATCAGATGCACATCTTCCTTAATATTTTAAATCATTTCTAGGTTATATGCAATATCTAGTATAAAGCAAACATTAATGTAAATAGTTGTTATACTGTATTTCTTTAGGGAGTAATGACAGGAAAACTCTGTACATGTTTAGAAAAGAGGTATTTTTAAAAATATTTTGAATCTGTCATTGAATTTCCAGATATAGAGATACCTGCAGATATGAGAGTCCTGCTGTATACAGTTTAAATTACTGATCATATTGCTGTGAAAAGTAAGCAGAAACTTTAGGGATCTTTTTATTTTTTTCCACTAAAAGTAAACTTTTGTGCCTTTCTACTTTCTTATATATTGCAAACAATATAATTTGCCAGTGATTTTTTTATTTTGCAATATTCTGAATTTGCTTCTCAGGGTTAGAATTTTAGAGTCTCCCTATTTTGGTCATTCTGCAAAATTTAAAATTACTACTAAAATAAGTAGTATGTAAAAAGATTTTCATAACATTAACTTTTATTAAAATGCAGCCGTTGTTGAGATGCAGTTGTCACTACATAATCAAATGCTGAATTATTTTAACAATAAATTACTGTAAAAGAATTTTTAAGGGGCTGGGAATTTAGCTCAG
Organism: Dolichotis patagonum; assembly: GCA_004027295.1. Classification (NCBI taxonomy): domain Eukaryota; kingdom Metazoa; phylum Chordata; class Mammalia; order Rodentia; family Caviidae; genus Dolichotis; species Dolichotis patagonum. The sequence goes on from PVJX010030751.1 coordinate 2,907, forward strand.
TGGCTTAAGCGCCTGCCTGGCAAGCGTGAGGTCATGAGTTCGATTTCCGGTACCAAAAAAAAAAAAAATTTTTTTTAAACATGAAATAATTTTTTAAAAGTAGTTTGTAGTTTCTTTTGAATTAAAACCCAACACTGGTTAAAAAAAAAAATTGTATAGTTAGCTTCTAAAACATTATCTCTTCTGTAGCTGAAAAATGTAAAACTGGTATATGAAAGATAAATTAAAATTTCCTATAAATAATTTTGAATCTTTTTTTGAATATTTAATATTGTTTGAAAAAAGGGTCGTGCCTTAGGCTTAACCTTGATTACAAAATTGTGTAATCAGCGCAGACTTAAAAAAAGCAAAGAAAACCATAGATCAGTTATACTTATGAGCACACATGCTAAAAGTCTTGGAAAAAAGGGATTTAAAAGACAAATCAAGCAATTTATCAAAAGAATAATTTAGTAGTTAGTAATAATTTAGAAATACAGGGATGAGTCAACAGTAGGAAACTTGATTACTGTAATTTTACTGCATTACAAGATTATAGAAGAAAGCTATAAGTCACATTAGTACATTGTGAAAATTTAAATAAACAACATTAATTTTTGTTTTAGAAACTTTCTTTGACTCAAACAAGGGACACGCCTTTCTTTTGCAGCCTACACTATTTTCTTTGAGTGTGTACTTTATATTTTGCCTAATAAACTTCTATGTAACTCCAAAATAAAAGTAATACTAAATGTGTGTGTATATATATGTGTGTTACAGGCCCTATGTATAATAATGAAAAATTAAAAGTATTATATGAAAGTCAGGAATAAGGCAGAGGTGTTTATTGTCATTGCCATCATTTACTATTTTGTCAAGAGATCCTAGTCAATAAAGTTAAAAGGAAAAAAATAGAAATTTAGATTTTGGAAGAGAAAACACAGGCATTATTTACACATGTGATTACCTGTCTAGAACATCTTAGTGAAGGAACAGAAAACTATGTTAATAAATGCAGTGAAGTGGCCTGGTGGGGCTGGAGACATGTCTCAGTGGTAAAGCACTTGCCTAGTGCACACAAGGCCCTGGTTTCACTCCCTAGCACTTCCCCCAGCCATGTGAGCTGGTGGAAGATTAGCACATTGATCACATTGCAACAGGAACAATTGGTTAGACTATGAAATGGAAAGACATAGCAACACCTTTGTCAGGGAGAAAACGTTTATTTACCTCATCGTTTATAGAGGTTTAAGTCCGTAATTGGCTGGCTCCAGGGCAGGGTGGCACTTGGCAGAGGGGCAACAGCTCATGGTGGCAGAAGATAGCAAAAACAGCAGAGAAAGGAAGGAGGGAGGGAGGGAGAGGAGACATGGGGAAGAAGGAGGGAAAAATGGAGGGAAGGAGACAGAGCCTATGTCTGTCTATCTACCTACCTATGAAGAGAAGCCAAAAAATGTATACACACTGTAGGAAAAGGAAAACTTGTATAAGTATTTTAATACTAAATTTATTGAGACATCATGAGATAAATACAGTTACATGAAGTGCTCAAAGCTTCCAATGAACAGCTGCTTGGGTCAAAGTGTCCACTGAGATTGCTGCACATGCATTTCCAATTTCTTCTCTATGGGTTGGCGGTCTAGTGGGTTTTCTGCAATATGCTACATCCTTTAGGGTCCCCCGTAGATAACTCTGCAGGTGTTAAATCAAGAGAATGTGTACCTTATACAAGTTATTCTTTTCCTTAAGTGTCTACACATTTTTGGTGTATAAATATATACACTTATATTTGAAGAAAAGATGTAGGTAAAGATGACACAGATGAATCTTAACAGTGTGAAGTAAAAGAAGATAACAAGGAATGTGTTGTATAATGTCATTAGTGTAAAACCAAACTAAATTATACATTTTAGGCAGGCATATATGAGTGGTTAAACAATATGAAAAAGCAAGAGGATGGTAATCACAAAAGCTATAGTACTGTTTACAAGCTTGGTGGGAAAGTATGGCTTTGGAAGGGCACTTGAAGTGCTTTTGGGTGTTGGCAATATTTTATTTTTTGTCTTTGGGCTTATTACATGGTTATTTCCTTACGTTAGCTAAACTGTATCTACTTTGATCTCTAGCTACTTTTCTGCAAGGGACTTTAAATCACAGTCAAAAGAAAAAAGGGGAAGAAAGAAAGCGAGAGAGAGATGGACAGGGGAGGGAGGATAAACAATGGGAAATCAGGAAAGACATAAGTGGAACAGAATAAGAAAATTCCAGAGATGTGTATGTGTGCGTATTTACTAAATGATAAATGAGGTATTTCAAGCCAGTGGGGAAAGAGATGTGTCTGAATGAATTGTTATGAGATAATTGGATTTCTGGAGAAAAAACATTAGATTACTGAATCATTGTATTATCAAAAATCTATAAATGTTTAAATATAAAGGAAACTATTAGTGGCAGAAGCAAAGGTAATACTAAGATTTAAAATGTATTCCTTACAAGCAGATACTATAGATCAAATAATTGGTATATTTAAATTATGTACTAAAGGAAAGAACAAGTTAAAAATAACAAACTGGGAAAAATATTTACAACAATTTTAATAGTTGTATTTTCCATATTATACAAAACACCTAAAAGTAAGCAATTTAGGAGCTCCAAAATTAGATAATAATATGTAAAAGAAATAATATATGTATTTAATACATTTGAAAATATTCTCAGCATTTCAAAGAAACAAATTCAGGATAGACTGATAACATCTAATATTTGTGAGAATGTTGAGAAATGGGTTATTTGGTAAGGATGTAAATTGGAGGAACCTCTTGGGCAGATTTTCTCAACATTTAAATTGTGTTTTTTACCTTATGATACAATTTCTATAAAAGTTTGCTTTCTGGGAGACTTGCATATGACACAAGGGAGAGCTTTGTAACATAGACAGTAGGAAGAAATAGTAACCAACCCAATGTTTCTCCCTAGTGGAATAGTTAAGTAAGTTAATTATAGTCCAAGTGTAGAAATTGCCATTGTTAATTTGCTTCCTATGAAGTGGAACTATAAGGTACATTGTTAATAATTTTTTTTTGCCATCTATTGATGGCAAAAATAAACATTTATTGCCATCTATATAAATCATTTATATAGAAATCATAAAATACTTTCATTCTCTTTATGTAGCTATGTGTGTATATAGATGTATAAAAACACCTGGAAGAATACTCATAAAAATATTAGCAATACTTACCTCTGGAGTGGGAAATGAAGTGGGCTATAAATTTTTATTCTTATTTGAATTTGATATATTGACCATATTATTATGTAACTATTTTAAAGAAAAATTTCTTCATTATTTGGTTTCTGGGATGATGTTTAATCATAGCGTTAAACTAGAAATTTAACGTTAATATCAATAAGTGAGAGTGAAATTAGTTGGTAATTGGAGAAGAATCCTTTCTAATGTCTAAATTAATATTTTCTTTGGCAAAAGACAAATCAAAAGATTGCAGTGTTTCTTTGTTTTTGTAGAATAGTTTTTGAAAAAAGTATAATACAGAGCTATTGGCTTTACCTCTTTCTTATTTTACATTTTTATAAATTTGGAATTCTCAAGTGAGTGCCTTAAACCTTTATCTAATTTGTAGCTTTACTTTTTGTCCAGGCCCATCACACTCCAGTGAAGAAAGTGAACCCTGGAGAAGAAAGGAGGAAACTGTTTGAGGTACAAAGATATCCATCTGCTTATTTTAAAGCTTTGCAGAAATATTAAAACAAAAAAAAAAAACCCTTATAATATAAAAGCCTCCAAACCTTTCCTCGTTTCTTGCAAAAACGTCTATAACTTATTTCTTATTTTAACCTTTCTGAGCATACTTTGCCATTGGCATACTAACTTTCTTGATTAAAAAAATAAGAAAAGTAGGAATTTTTATGAACAAAATGTTCTTTTTTTTATTTAAGGAAGCACCAAGAAAGAAAAGGTTGGAATTTACTGAAAAAGAAAAGAAACAAAAGTATCAGGTAGCTTTTTACTCTTATTTTTCTTCCTTTGCCAAGTTGTAGATGGTAAGAATTCTGAGTTCTAAGAGGTATGTCTTTAAATTGTTACAGATAAGTTTATGGAAGGCTGAACAAATGAAAAGGCAAGAAAAGGAAAGGGTAAGAGGATGGTTTATTTTTTTCCATGATACATTTCTCCCCTGCCCCACACACTTACTTAAAAAAGAATACACTGATTTCTATTTTATTCCTAAATGTATTACATATATTTTATATTAAGTACTTGAAATGGTATTTTGTTTGTTTCTTTTCCCCAAAAGTTGGAGAAAATAAATAGGGCCAGGGAACAAGGATGGAGAAATGTACTAAGTGCTGGTGGAAGTGGTGAAGCAAAGGTATGCATTTGATACCAATAAAATTATGTGTCATTGTTATTTTTTCTCCAGTTTCACTTTGTTCTTTAAAATGTGTATATCTGTCTGCTCTTTAATGAACATTTAATTTCTTATCTAGAGTTTTCAGCATTTACTGTGATTTCTTAGTTTTCCTTTGTATATTGAATTAATTACTAATATGTCACTGTTAAAATTGCTTTGAAAGTTTTATGTAAAGATTATGCTGCATCATTTATATCAGAGGAATCTGAAATAAACAATTAAATAGTTTGTCATTTTCCATATAGCCTTAAAAATTAAGTTTCTAGAAGACTATTTTTAATCTCACTCCTGCCAGTCTCTCCAAACTCATTTTCCTTCATTTCCTACCCTACACTTTATGCTGTACTCAATGCTGAACTAAAGACCTTATTTGTAGCTCCTTTCTTTATGTAATGTAGCCTGTGGAATCTTGTCTTTGTGCTTTGTTTCTCTTTACTTGATAGCACACCCCCCCCCCCTTTCTTCCTTCTCAGGCCTACTAGCGAAGGCTCAGACAGTACTTTTCCTATGTTTTTGCTTTCATTCTGAGTCATGTACTTCCTCTTTTGCCTACCAGCTGTCTGGTACATGCTCTGTGAGTAGTAGACTGATTTTTTAGAATGTCTCCGGGATTCCTGACTGCTGATATATACCCTTTATCTTTCCTCCTCTTGAGTTATGAATGGAGTCTGTGAATATGGTGGTGTATAGTAGCTCCTTTAATTAGATGATGGTGTGTGGCAAAAGTTTATGGGATAGTCACATACACGATTGTATAAACATACAAGATTCCTTCATAGGTCACTGGAAGGAGAAATGAAGTCCCGGGAGTTGGACCTCTTTTGGCATGGAATGTAGCAAACATTAACTTGGCAAGACAGTTTATGTGGCCTTTAGATTTCTGACTAATAAATGGGAAAAAAATGATGACCTTAGTCATACACCCACAACAGATTGGATTCTGCCAAAATCAGTGAGCTTGGAAGAGAAATTGATGAGATAAGAATTGTGACCCTGGCTGACACTTCAATTTTTCCCTTTCTGCCCAGGGAAATCCTGAGCTAGGGACTCATCTAAATGTACCTACACTGTGAGCCAGGGAAACTGTGAAATAATAAATGGATATTGTCTTATGGTACTAAGTTTGTGATAATTTGTTACACAACAATAGAAAATGAACGCACAGTTATTTTTGTTATTTTAATTTCTATCTAATTAGCTGTTAGCATATCTTTAAAACTGTACATTCTCTGGCTTATGACTATTAATCTTGATATTTAGGTATATAGTATTTACCAAGTTGAATTATTCTAGTTTCTTTTCTCCAGAAGTTATGATTTGAATAAAAATTTACTTTGCTTTACCTATGTACCTATAATCTGCTCTGAATGTGCATTTTTTATCTCTTTAAATGCACTTTTTCATAATACATGTAAATGATTCATTGAGTCATTTTTTCCAATTCTGTATTAATGTAGACTTATAAACTGTTTTTTTGGTAATTTACCTTTAAGTAGAACTTACTACTTCCTGAGTAGTAAAGAATAACTTGGACGGACCTTAATCCCTGTCTCTTACCTGGGATAAGTGAAAACTTATCCCAAGGGTGAATCTAGTCACTTTGTGCAAGTCCGTGAACTCTGTTGAGATTTTGATTATGTTTCTGTCTTTCCTTCACATATATCCTCTATGCATCTTCTGTGTGATTAGGTATGTTTCCTGTGTCTAAAGCAGTGTTTAATCCTTAAAGTCTACTTTTATCATATTTTGTATCGTATTTGATAACAGACAACTTTTGAGTACTTAAACACCAAGAGAATAACAAATTTTTGTTTCACATTATAAACTTATATAATGCTTTCATTGAGGAAAAAATTTATTTTCCATGATTTAAAGCAAACCCTGTGTTAGTTTATGTACTTATCCTTCAGTTTGAAACATTAATCTTGGTAGGCTTTTTTTCTGCTTGCCGTATAGGGGATTGAACTCAGGGCATTTACACTGAATTATATCCCCAGTTCAGTGTCTCACTAATTTGTACGGGCTGGGATCAGACTTGCGATCCTCCTAGCTCAGCCTCCCAGAGTCCTGAGCGTATGTTGCCATACCATGAGCTATTTGATTTGTGCATACTTGCTAAGGACCTTAAAGCACAGTATAATGTGAATCAAATCAAGGACGCGCCCAAAAAAGAAAATGGAAACTCAACATTAAGGGAAGTATTTCAAAATTAATACTATTATTTATTATATACTTATGTTGTATTTTTATTCATAATATAAATGTCTGAGTTTGACTGTTATTTGCAAAATCTGAGACTTTATTAATGTTTTTAGAAAAAGTATATGTTCCATATATAGTTTGGTCATCTAGTGATCATAATATGCAAGAATTTATAGTTTGAAGATTTATAGTTTGAAGATACATTGTAATACTATTCAGCAATAAAATGGAATACTCTGTTTACACATGCAACAACATGGATCAGTGTCAAAAACAGAGAATTAAGGAAACCAGACAAAGGAATGTATATCATATAGTTCCGTTTATATAAAATTATAAGAAAGGCAGATCTAATCCATGGTAACAGAAAACAGATCAGTAGTTTCTGGCAGTTAGAGGCCATTTGCTACAAAGGAGCATGGGGAATATTTCTGGGGTAATTGTGGTTGTTGTGGTTATATGAGTGTATCAACCTAGGCTTATGTGTCAACCTAGGTTGATGAATTTTAAGATATATAAATCATGGTTCTATGAAGGTGATTTCTAAAAGATCATGTTGCTTCAGTACTTTCAGACAGTAATTTCAACATGAGTACTGTATAAACATTTACAGAGATGTTTACCCACTTTTACTCACAAGAAACTTTAGAACACACAGTCAAGATATTACCATTGGACTAAATTTAAAGAGTAAACTTTTACAGGAAATATGAAAACTTTTTATCAGTTCTTCTTATCCTTGACTAAAATGCTCATTTTGAAGACATATGAGAAACTCCATGAAATTTCACACCTAATTATTTATCTTTCATATTTCTAGTAGCTTTCTTTTCTTGTACTATAATTTGAACATGTTTATTATATATAATTGCTTTGAATTGATTTTTTTTTTGAAGAGTAGAATATATTTATTGAGAGAAAGCTTCTGTCTGAAGAGAAACAGAAGGGGGTCCTGAGCAGGAGAATTGACTTTTTTTTAAGAATTATACTGTACAACCTACACTTCTAAGATGTTAAAACAAAATTCAGGTTACACTGAAGCTTTTAATTCTAATTGTTTTGTGGAATTAATTTTTTGTTGTTGTTGGAGGTGGTGTTTTATTTTGGTGCTAGGGATTGAATCCAGTGCCTTATGCACTGAGCTACATCCAGCCTCTCAGAATATTAAGATTATAGGCAACTGCAACTACAACCAAAGCTTTGTATCTTTTCTTAACCAGATTTCTTACTTAGATGTTATTACTAGGAAGTTCTTCCTCCTTTACTCTCAATATTCTGGCTACTGGTTTTCAAAACTTCACAAAAAAAATTAAAAAAAGGGTTTTAAAGGATCTTTCCCTTAGTCATATCTGTCTTATTTTCAGTGCTGTTGTCTTCTGCATTTGAGGTTATCATTTTTCTCTTCTCAGTGCAGTTTTTCCACAATAAATTCTGTTTATTTGCTTTAAACTCTGATCCTTTTCTAACATGTCTTTTCTGACTATGAATTTTCCTATGGGGGAGTTCCTGTGTCTCTATGATTGAGTCTTTGTGTCTTTTCCTTTTTCTTATATTGTCCTGCAGAGAATCCATAACTCCATTGTGCATTTTCTTTTTTATTGATTCCCTTTTTGTACTTCTTGTCTTCTTCACTCGGTGTCAGTGCAACAACCCTCCAATTAGTTATTCTGTACTTTGATCTCATTTCTGCTTGTAATGCATAATATTGATTTATTGACCTTAAAAATGTATTGACACACTATTCCTTCTAGAAAGTTTAAAAATGTTTTCTGTTGTGTTTATGTGAATACATACGTGATCAGCAGCACTTAGCCAAATCAATCTTTATCTTCAAGGTTTAATGCTCCCTGTTTGCCTTCCTTCTAATTATGTTTGTCATCAGACTTACTTTCTATCCTATCTCTAGCACCCAAATATCTATTTATGTGGCTTATTTTAACTCTTAATTCTTTGACTTATACCTGGTCTCTCTGTGACATTGCTGTCAAGGACAAGTTTTTAAAAAAAAAAAAACTTTTTTTAACAACACATTTTTTTGAATAGGGACTTTTTACTTTTGATGATTTATTCTTGTTTTATGACCTACTTAGTATGTACTACTTAGGAGTATCCCTGTTATTCATTTACCACAAGATTGAAATATTTTCTAGTTCTGTGCTTTTTTTGTCCCTCGCATGTTTGAAAACTAAGGATAAATATCATGTTTTGACTCTTTTATCTACATACAGTGTGTATTAGGAATGTTTATACCTTTATACCTCCTGTACTTGGTGAGTGGATTTGGAGTATGTTAAAAGCCATATGCAAATGCTTTCGTTAAATGTAAGCTTGTGTGTTGTATAAGCAGGTCTGTTCTTCATAGAGGCTATACATATTTAAATTTCACAGAACAGAGTCACTTGAATTCTATACTGTAAACTTGTTTCAGAATCTTTTAATCAAGTCCAGATTTCTCCATATTTACATGACTTTAGTAACATTTTAATGTTTTTATCACATTAAATTTTATTATTAGTAACTAAGAATTCGACTGCTTGACTGTTAATGGTATGAGAATATTTTGCTTTTGACCATGTTTATTAATATACTCAAATAATTGCTCTTTGAAAGTTGAAATTTACTGTTTTCTTTTGAGGATAGTACAGGACTTTCAGGCCTTAGAAGATAAATGTGTGAGAGCTCTTTGTTTAATCCATAGGCTCCCTTTTTTGGCAGTGGAGGGGCTGTAGCCTCATCGTCTTGTTCTTCTCGAGGACAATATGAACATTACCATGCCATTTTTGATCAAATGCAGAAACAAAGAGCAGAAGATAATGAAGTGAAATGGAAAGGAGAGCTGCATGGTCGAGGGCTTCCAGAAAGGTATGGCTGTGTTCTACAGAAGTTATTTGTGCTTTGCTTCAGAGAAAGTAATGAAAGTCACTGTGCATATCTATCTGCAGAGAAATTCTACCTGGAATTCGTCCAGGATTTCCTAATGGGGCTGCAGGTCATCACCATTTTCCTGATGCTGATGCTATTAGAAAAACTTTGAAAAGATTGAAGGCCGTGTCTAAACAAGCCAATGCAAACAGGTTGGACTGTGATGATCCATGAATTCATCCTGTGTGTAACTTTGTCTTTTGTCATGCGTAGCTTACTACCTACACTTGTAGATGTTTTCTTCATTATATTCTTGGGATATTTTTTATTTCCTTGACAGAACAAATTTTTCAGGTGCAAAATTGATTGATTTTGAATTTGTTGATTACATTATTACAAACATATAATTCTTCAGCCTTATTTTTGTAGCTCATTTATGTGTTTAGACTGAGCACAGTATTTAAAGGAACATGTGATAACTTAGCTAACATACGGTAGCAATAGTTTCCTCCATTTGCTTTAAGTAAATCAGAATATAAATTTAAACAGACTCACACTTTATGCAAACTCCAAAGAATATTTTATATCTTTTCTTCATCACTGAGAAGCCCATTTTTCTCTTTGTCATCTTAGTGTGTTTCCTCTTCACATTCATCTCTGATTTATACCTTTTTGTGATCTTTTTCAGCAGACCTTTCCTATTCTTTTTAAAAATGATTTAATCATGGTAACTAGCAATAACTATAATTTGCATAACCCATTTTTTCGTTAGTATGCATATGTGTTTTCTTAGACATTCCCATTTCTTCTATAGAATATTCTGGTGAATTAGAACAGGTCACATTTTGTAAAATTTTAGTTACATCATCTTTTCCTTGTAATTTTAAGGTATTCTAAAAGTCTTTAAGGCTTTTCTTGCATTGTAAGAGGTGATTAAAATGTCTTTGAGTACATTTTAAAAATAAGTATACTTGAGTACAAAAAATAACTGAGGAAAGTATAAAATAACATTATAAATATATTATTAATTACAAATAGAAACATAAGGTGTGAAGCAATTTCTGGATTCTTTCCATTTTTGAGAAAGAAAAGCTCACATGTATTTTTGATGAATGGTAAAGTATATTTTGTATGAGATTTTTACCTACCTGTGTTATAGGTCTTTCTAGTATATATCTTCTAATTAGTAAAGTTTATTTTTAGAGCATTTTAGGTTCATAGCAAAATTGAATGGAAAATGCAAAGTTCCCATATATCCTTTATCCACACATGCACCACATCCCTATCAACATCCTCTCCTGAGTGAGATTTCTTGCATTGGCCTGTTATTACCCAAATTTTACGTTAGGACTCACTCTTGATGTTGTACATGCCATAGCCTTTAACAAACATGTAGCTGTATGTGTTGATTATTGTAACATCATATGAAATAGTTTCACTGCCCTAAAAATCCTTTGTGCTCTACCTGTTTTTTCCTCCCTTCTCCCTCCCTCCCTACCCTCAGCAACCACAAATTAATGTCTTCATAGTTTTACTTTTTCCAAAACAACATCAAATTGTAATCATGTATTATGTGGCTGTTGTAAGTTGGCATCTTTCATTTAATATGCATTTAAGATACTTCTATATCTTTTCATGGCTTGAGAGCTCATTTCTATTTAACACTGAATGGTATTCCATTCTATGTGTGTACCACAGTCTATACATCAACTTGATAAGAGATATCTTCATTATTTGTAAGTTGCCATCTAAATTATAAATAAAACTGCTACAGATAATCTGTGTGTAGGTTTTTATGTAGATATGTTTTCAACTCATTTGGGTAAATATACCAAGGAGCATGACTGCTAGATCATATGGAAAGAGTGTGTTTAATTGTATAAAAGACCACCAAACTGTTTTAAACTGGCTGTACCATTTTGCATTTCTACCAGCAGTGACTCTCACGAGAGGAGCCTTCCCATCATCCTCAGTAGTGTCAGTATCTTGGATTTGACCATTTTAATTGGTATATGGTGACATCACACTGATGTTTTAATTACAATTCTGTAGTGACATGTGATGTTGAGCATCTTTTTGTGTGCTTTATGCCATTTCTTTATTCTTTTTGGTGGTTTGTTTTAGTCTTACCCATTTTTAAATTGGGTTATTCATTATCTTATTAAGTTTTAATAGTTCTTTGTGTCTTTTGGATAGATCTTTATCAGATTTTTTTCTTCTTTTTCAGTGCTGAGGATCAAACCCAGGGCCTCGGGCATGCTAGGCAAGCACTGTATCACTGAGCTACATCCACATCCCAGATACATCTTTTGCAACCCATGGCTTGCGTTCTCATTTCCTTGATATTGTCTTTCACAGAGCAGACATTTGTAACTTTAATGAAGTCCATCTTTTTTTTAATATGGACTGTGCCTTTATGGTATTGTATCTAAAAAGTTACCACAATACCCAAGTTCATCTAGGCTTTCTCCTCTGTCGTCTTGCAAGGAGCTTCATAATTTTGTGCTATACATTTTGAGTTAAGTTTTGTGGAGGTTGTAAGGTGTGTGTCCAGATTCACCATTTTGCATGTGGTCACCTAGTTGTTCCACAGCATTTTGTAAATACATGTTGTTCCCTTGAATTGCTTTGTGCTGCTTTTTCAAAGATCAATTCACTGTATTTTTGTGGATTTATTTCTAAGCTCTCTGTCTGCTGATATATAATTGTACGCTACATATGTGCTTTAGCCAACACCATGCTGTATTGATTACAGTAGCTTTATAGTAAGTTGTAAAATTATACAGTTTCAGTTCTCCAATTATTCTTTCTTTTTCAATAGTGAGTTGGCTGTTTTGGTATGGTTTGTTTTTATTTTTTGCCTCTTCATGTAAACTAAGTCAAGTTGTCAGTATCTACAAAGTAGCTTGCTGGGATTTTAACTAAGATTGTGTTGAATCTGTAGATTAATTTGGGAAGAATTGACATCTTGACAATATTGAATCTTCCTGTCCTTTCTATTGTATTGAATATTTCTCTGTTTATTTTACTCCTCTTTGGTATTTTTCGTTAGACTGTGGTAGTTTTCCTCATGTTGCTCTATGCATAGTTTGTTAATTTATACCTACATATTTAATTTCAGGGGGTATTAAATATAAATTGTAGCATGTTTTTAATTTCAAAATCCACTTGTTCATTGCTGATAGGAAAGTAACTGTGTAGATTAACCTTGTATCTTGAAGCCTTTTCATAATTGCTTATTAATTTTAGGAAATTTTTTGGTTAGTTTGTCAGGATTCTCCACATAGACAATCATGTCATCTGTGAACAAAACTAGTGTTATTTTTTTCTTCTCAATCTATTACTTCTATGTCCTTTTGTCTTCCTGCGTTAGCTGGAACTTCTAGCATGATATTGAAAGCAGAAAGAGCATCTTTACCTTATTCTTGATCTTAGCAAGAAAGTTTCACATTTCTTATCATTAAGTTATGACATTAGCTTTAAGGTTTTTGTAGATCTTCTTTATGAAGTTCTAGAAGTTCCCCTCTAGTCTTAGTTTTCTGAGTCTCCCCACCCTGAATGGATGCTGCATTTTGTAAAATGATTTCTTTTTCATAATTACCAATATTTTCATATGTTCATGTGATTTTTTGTTTTGTTTTGTTCTGGGTTTTTTGTTTTTTTGTTTTTGGGGACTGAGAATTGAACTTAGGACTTCATGCTTGCCAGGCAAGTGCTGTGCCACTGAGCTGTATTCCTGGCTCTTGTTTTCTTTTTAGACAGTGTCTCACTATGTGTCAGAGGCTGGCCTTGAACTTGCAGTACTCCTGAGTGCTGGGGTTACAGGCATGCACCACCATGACAGGCAATTTTTCTTTTTCAGCTCGTTGATATAATGAATTTTATATATTGAGGCAACCTTGCACATCTGACATAAGTTTCACTTGATTTTGGCATATAAATCTTTATATAGGTAGATAAATAGATAGATAGATAGATAGATAGATAGTTGAATTCAGTGTGCTAATGTTTTTGTATCTGTATTCATGGGAGAATTGGTGTGTAAGTTTCTTATGTTTTTGCCTGGTTTGGATAGTAGGATAATAGTTTCCTCATGAGATGAGTTCTAAAATACTCCATTTGCTTCTGTTTTTTGGAAAAGATTGTAATAGTGTATTTGTCTTTTTCTCCCTGTAATTCAGTCAGCTTTTGCTTCACGTGTTTTGATGTTCTAAGTACATTAGTATAATTTCTTTCTTAAATATTTGATAGAATTCAGCATTGTTTCTGATGAGTTTAAGAATATTATTAATTCAGTTTCTTTAATGAATATGGGCCTATTCAGAATATTTGTTTCTCACTGGATGAGTTTTTGTCAATTATTGCTTTCAGGAATTGGTCTGTTCCATTTAGGTTATCAAATTTGTGGGTAGAGTTGCTTGTAACATTTCTTTATTCTCTTTATGCCTATAGAATTGTAATAGTATGTTTTCTTTCATTTTAGATATTAATAATTGCTGTCTGCTCTCTTTTCCTTAGCCCGACTAGAGGCTTATTGAGTTTGATGATTTGGTCAGGTAGCCAGCATTTAATTTTATTGATTCTTGTTTATTGACTTCCTGTTTTAATTTCATTGATTTGTTCTTTTATTATTTCTTTTCTTCTGCTTCTTTGGATTTAATTCACTCTTCTGTTTCCAATTTCCTAAAGTAAAAGATGAGGTGAGTGGTTTTAGATCTTTCTTCTTTTGTAATATATGTATTCAGTGCTAGAAATTTCCCAGTAAGCATTGCTTTGACTGTGTCCTACAGATTTTGATGTGTCTTCATTTTCATTTAGTTTAACTTATTTAAAAATTTCTCTCAGGCTTTCTTTTTCCACCCAATGTTATATAGAAATGTATCAAAATTTTCCTGTTATCTTTCTGATTCTGATTTCTATATTAATTCTATTATGGTATAAGAGCAAACATATCTCTTCTTTTAAATTTGTTACACTTTGTTTCAAGGCCCAGCATGGCCTGTTTGGGGAGTACCTGTATGAACTTGAGAGAACGTTGTTGGGTGAAGTAGTCCATAGATGTTAATTATACCAGTTGATTGATGATGTTGAGTTCAACTATGTCAGTGATTTTTCTGCCTGGTGGATGTCCCCATTTTTGATAGAGGGATGTTGATGTTTCTGACTGTAATAGTATATTCATCTTTTTTTCCTTCTATCAGTTTTTGCCTCCTGTATTTTGATACTCTGATGATTGACATATACTTCATGTTCTCTGGATCTGTAGTTTGACGTTTAAAATTAGTTTAGAGGAAATTCTTAGTCATTATTACTGTAAGCGATGCTTCTATTTCTTTCTTTTCTGATATTTTCATTACATGTATGTTACACATTTCGTAGTTGTCCCACAGTTCATGGATGTTCTGTTCTTTTTTATTTCAGTTTTTTTTCTTTTACTTTTGAAAGTTTCTCTTGTCATACCGTCTAGGTTAGTGGCTCTTTCCTTGGCTCTCTCTTCTACTATTGAGCCCTTGAAAGGCATTCTTCATTTCTGTTACAGTGAATTTTTTCCTCTGGTGTCTCATTTTTATTCTTTCTTAGAATTTTCATGTCTCTACTTACATTATCCATTTGCTTTTTTCATTAAAGACCTTGATATGATAATAGTTTTTTAAAAAATTCCTCATCTGATAATTCCATCATTCCTGTCACACCTGAATCTGGTTCTGATGTTTGTTGAGTCTCTTCAAATTGTGCCTTTTAGTTTACCTTATAATCTTTTGTTAAAACGTAGCTATGATGTACTAGATAAGAGTAATTGTAACTAGACCTCTAGTAATGTTCTAGTAAACTGTGAAGAAAAGAGAAGTATTCTGTGATAGAGCTCATGCTTTTGGTTAGCTTCTGCTCTTGGGCTGTGAATTTTACCAGTCATTTTTCAGTTTTGTTTCCTCTTTAGATGGGTCTGTATAGCTGGAAAGGACTGAGTTTATATATTTGCACTTCCTCTGTAGAAACTTAGAGTTTATTAGAGTTGACCATTTTCTTTTACCTAGGGGTGTGAAACTGATAAATCCCCCAGCAGATGAGGCTGAACCAAAATAATTTCTTGTGTGGGCAAGCAAGACTCCTGTGACATACTTTTAAATGATTATTTTTTTTCTTCCTCTTGGAAACTAGATTTTTTAACTTTGAGAAGCTGGTAGAGTTTCTAGAGATAGAAGTCATAAAAATGCGGGAGTTCTCCTAAGATTGAGTGCTCAGGAGTTTTAGACTTGTTTGCACTGAGCCTTAGTAGTTCATCAATTATAGTCTGTTTTTCTATACTGATAGTGTTTCCCATGGAGACTTCTGCTCTGGTAAATTGTGATTCTCTGTTTCTGCCTGTCTGTCTCTACAGCTTTGGGGACAGTAGTTTGCCCTCTTACCTCATCTTCTCTGAAGGATCTAATGAAAGTCATTGATTTTTCATTTTGTTCAACTTTTTTACTTGATGTTCCGACAGAGTGGCTACTTCTAATCTTAGATATTTACCAGAATCTAGGAGCTCTAGTATTGTTTCACTTTGTTTTAAAGGTTTATCCTCCTTAAAATATTTTCATTTTTAAGCAAATCATAAAAAATTTAGAATATAGTCATCATATTTCTAGAAAAGAATGAAATTAATTATATATATATTAGGAAACAAAATAGTCTCCGTAGACTATAACTACAACTAACATGACTTAGATAAAATTTAATAGGAGCTGGGTGTTGTAGCATATGCCTACAATCCCAGCTATGCAGGAGTCTGAGGCAGGAGAATCACAAATTCACAGCTATCCTGGGCAACTTAGCAAGACTTGTCTCAAAATTTGAAACAAAAGAAAACAACAAAAATCAATAAAAGGGGTATAGCTCAGAGGTAGACTCATTGTACCCAGCATACATGAGCCCTGGGTTTGAGTCCCAGCACCTCAAAAAACAAAACAAAGCAGGAATAAGTTGAGGTATGTTTGAGTCTGAAAGTTATCAGATCAGATAAAGATATGCTTGGTAAAGGTTTATGAACAGCATAAATTAAAAAAATTGAAGAAATGATGTTTCATTTCCCATGGATCAAATTGTGGTTCCTGAATAGCCTGATTCTCTCTGTGTGTAGATTCTCTTAGAGGCTTATATGCCTCCATGTCATTATCTTGTTGCTGCTTCTTTCTGTGCCTATGAGAGTGGAGTGGTAGACGCTGATGTTTTTATTCTTGTGTTTATTCCTTTGTATTTGTCTCTTTCCTTGTTTGGAATATCTTTGCCTCTGCCTGTTTTGTCTAGCTAAGCCCTACTCAGTTTTCTGGCCCTAGTTTATATTGAATTATTGACTAGCTCTGTTAAAAAAAAAAAAAAAACTAAATTGACTTTCCTATCATTACTGAGACAAGATACTGAACATCCAAAATTAAGGAAGAAAAGGCATATTTAGCTCACGGTTGGTGGAGGTTTCAATCCGTATCAGCTGGCTCCCAGGCAGAGGGGCCATGACACAGGGCAACACTTCAAGGCATCAAAAGACAGCAAGAGGAAAAGGGAGGGAGAGTAAGCCCCTTTTCCTCCCTTATGTTGTAAGCAGGCTACCACCTCCTAGAGCATGTGCAGTGCTCATACCATCTTGGTGCCCTCCTCTCCTCTTGCACAGGATGAGGATGTTTACAAAGTGAGAACTCTGGTTCTTTGCTGAGTTGCTTCATTAAACTGACAAACTTCTCAAGTTGACACAATGTATAAACCAGTGCAGATACTCAACTTTTAATTTCACCCAGTAAGCCAATTTTTTAAAAAAAGTTATGAGTCTGAATTCTAGCCTTTGGTAAGAACAAACATTTCAGTGTAGAAAAAAAATAGAGTGACATACTTTTAGACTACACATACTTTTGGATTAAGTAATTTTGAATTTGTATAGATTTTATAGTTTGTTTATGTTGTTGAAAGCTGCTGAAAACTTAGTTATAGACTACTAGTGATAAAAGACCCAACACTGGCTAGTTACCCGTTCCTACTGTTTTAAGCCTGAATTAACTAGTCTTTCCTGATACTCTTGCAATTTGATATAAGGCTAGAATACTAGAAATAAGCCTGATTAAAGGGGCCTTAAAGCTATAAGTTTTACATCTCTTCCATTAGTGTATTTGAATAGCACTGCTCCAAGGGAATTTTTGCAGTGTCCTTCCTCATACTGTCACTCTCACCATTACCATTATCATCAAAGTAGGGTTTTTAAAAAAAATTTTCTTCTGTTTTTTGTTTTAAAAATGCTAATATGATCAGGTTTCAACCAAACCATCTTTGCTCACAAACCATTCTGTCTCACTTAGGTAGATGGCTTTTTTTTTTTTTTTTTTTGTACCATGGATTGATCTCATGATCTCACCCTTGCCAGGCAGATGCTTGTGCCACTGAGCTATATCCCTGGCCCAGACGCTGTTTTAAAAATTTTACCTTTTGGAAGCTGGGGATTTAGCTCAGCAGCATAAGCGCTTGCCTGTCATAAGTCCGATCTCCAGTACCAAAAAAAAAAAAAATTTTACCTTTTACTATTGAAAAATAAACTTTTTTTTTCTTTTGATACCGGGAATCGAGCTCAGAACCTCACACTTGCCAGGCAGGAGCTATGCCAATGAGCTATATCCCTGGCAACTGTTTTTCTTATCATAGAGTATATACTCCAGTAGGTTAAGAAAAATAATTCCACAGTTTAGTACATGCCACAAACAATCATGAAAGTGCGTGAGCTTTGACTTTGGGAGTGGGAAGAAAGTTGACTAGTTGACAAGTTCACAAACATGGAATAAACGAATAATGAGGATTGATTGTATTAGTAAGATACTTTGGAACTGGTTCTGTTATGAGAACCTGATTAAATATTAGCTGCTACTTTTTACTACTGTCATTGTTCTCATCACCATTCACCATTCTTATAGCCATTGTGTAATAAGTGTTAAACACTTATTACACAATTCATTTCATATATTGTTTTGCTTTTGAATTTATACTTTTTGAAAATTTCTTTAGCACCTAACAAGTTATTGGTACTTATTTTCACCATTTTCTGCCATTGATAGTATATTTTTCACTTCCACTTCACTGTCTGCCTCATTCACTGAGGCCTCTCTGCCACTGTTCCTGAAATGCTCGTATTCTTGTTCTCTCTCTCTAGAATGTCCTTCAGTATTTTTTGTAGGGTTGTACTGGTGGTCACAAATTCTCCTAGCTCCTCTTTGTCATGGAAGCATCTTTTTTCTCCATTAATTTCTAGAGAGAGTTTTGCAGGATACATCAATCTGGGCTGGAGATTGTTCTCCTTCAGCGCTTGAATTACATTACTCCAAGCTCTTCTTGACCTGATGGTCTGTATCGAGAAGTCTGCTGTGATTTTGATGGGTTTT
>PVJX010030752.1:0-21781 GCA_004027295.1 Dolichotis patagonum
GGCCAGGTGTGGGTGCAGGGTGGGCACCTTTTTTTTTTATTGTTTTATTGTTTGGTCTGTACCGTCCATAATCAGGATGACAAGCACCCTTGTGGGCTGCATGGGAGGGAAACAGCCCGGGGGACCGTACCCCTCCTGCCCGCCCCGCAGAATGCCCCCAGGTCCCTTTGTTCTGTTATTTGGGGCTTTTCTTCTTGTGAAAGGAGCTAGAGAGGAAGGCGCTGCCCTTCTTGGTTGGAACCAGAAGTTTCTCCTGTAGCTTTTTCTCCCAATTCTTTTGTAAGGAACCAGAGTTCTCAGAGATCCCCTAAAATAGCTGAGTGAGTCCTCCCGGCAACTCTAATCCTCCGTGTGAAGGACTCTTCAGAGGAGCTTTGCTTTCATAACTGCAAACATATTTTTAGACTGTTATTAAAAGGAAAACACAGCAATAAAAATATTCTCGTCACCTTCCCAGACTCCCACAGCTCTGTGCCTGGGTCTGCGGATCTCAGTTTGGGTCAAGGAGCAGAGTGTGGGCTCTGGGCCAGCTGTCCGTCTGTCCCTGGCCAGCTGCTGACGTCCTGCGTCCGAGGCTCCTTCTGCTCCCCACTCCCAGTCCCTGGTGCTTCTCACTGAGAAACCCGGCTTCGGGTCCCCTCCTGGGCTGCCCACCTGCGGCCCAGTGTTTAAACCTCTCGGCCTGCAGCTGCTCCTCCGTAAAGCTGGGATATAATCCACGCCAGCCTTGTGGAGCAGCTGTGACGAACAGCAAACAATGTGTGTAAAGACGAGAAAGTAGCTCGAAGTGTGCCTTCAATAAATATTTGCTCAGTTCAGTGAATTACAAAGACAGCGAGGAGCAGAGCCCAGCCTGTTGCCACGGTCAGGACGCATTGCGCTAATTCGTCCGCATGTGGCTTTGTCACTTGCCCGACTCCTCCTCGTCCTGCTCCCAAGGCTGCCCTCAGGGCTGCCGCTGCCCACATCACTCTGTACCCCAAAATGTCCCTACCCAAGGCCCCCAGGGAGCGGCTCTCCTCGGGGTGGGCTTTGTCTCTTGCTGTGTCTAAGGTGCCTGTGAAAGTCACAGAACCCCTGAGGTCCCTGCCTCAGATTGCACACTGATGCTTGGTCAGGGACCAGGTGAGCGGTGGAGACCACGGCGACAGAGCTGGAGGCTGGCGTGGGGAGGAAGAGTTGGGCAGCAGGGAACCGGCAACCCTGGTGCTGTGACCGCGTTGGCATGGTGCGGCTCCCTTGGTGGGGACTGGGTGGGTGCTGAGATGGTGCTGGTGGTGGTTCTTCCATCCGGATGCCCGGATGTGGGGACACGGATGTTCTGGCTCTGTTCCCTGCCCAGCATAAGTGCCCCCGAGAGACCCATGCCAAAGTGGGCTCCCACCTCCCCGACACCTGCTCCTCTCCAGGAATCCCTGTGAAACCAATGATCTACTCAACAGTAACAAGAATCAGTGCCGCCACTGTCCCCAGAGCTGCAGTACTTTTTGCAGTTCATAGAGAAAGAGACTGAGGCCCAGGGCCATCAGGCCAGGGTCCCTCAGGTGAGGGTCACCATGCTCAGCATGTCCCCAACAGTCTGGGCAGCACTCCCACGCTCAGGCCTCCCCAGGCTTGAAGACCAGTGCCTGTCCTCACGGAGACAGCTGCTTGGGGCCCCAGCCCACGCTAACCCCTAGTCAGTCACTTGCCCACCGCGCCCCTCTCCGGTTTTCTTCCTAACCTGCTTTCTCATCGTTTGTAACAAGAACAGAGAATTTTCCCACTTTTAGGTTCCCGTGCCTTTTTTGCATGGCAATTCCGCCTTTCACTTACGTCTTCCCCTTGCATACGCTGCGTCTTCTGCTGGTTCTCCCCAGCAGCTGCAGAAGTGTAGGTGGGTCACCTTCCCAGGAAAGCTGCAAGATGTCAGGAATCACCTTCCACACTGTGCTCAGGAATCACTGCCACTAAATGCCCGATGTCATTGCTTGCCCAAAGCACTGACCCCGAACCCAATCCAGCCAAGATCATCACCATTTTATAGCAATGATCGTCCAACAGCAACAAGCTCCTGGCTTCCAGAACGGCCCTTGCCCTCCCGCTCTCCTCCCGCTCTGCCCCTGCTCAGTCTCCGCAGCGTCCCCCTCTGCTCCTGAGTCCACACCACAGGCAGCAGTCCGCTCCCAGCAGTGTGGGCTTTTCCTAGCGTGCGACTCAAGCACTCCCAGCCTCTCCCCGCCGCCCAGAGCTACATTCCCAAGTATTGGTTACTGCAGCGCCACCCCCTGCCCCCTGCTTCTTGGTGCCAACTTCTGTACTAGTGGGTTCAGGGTGACAAATTACCGTAGGCCGGGTAGCTTATAAACCACAGAGATGTATTTGTTGCTGTTCCAGTGGCTGGCAGTTTCAAGGTCCAGCCCAGGACAATCCTGTGTGGGTGAGTGCCCATCTTCCGGTCTGTTGACAGTGCTCTTCTCGCTGTGTCTGTACATGGCAGAAGGCGTACGAATCTCTGGAAGCCCTTTCTAAGGGCACTGATGATGCACAGGAGGGCCCCACCCTCAGGATCTGAGCACCCCATACTGCCGCCTCGGGGTTAGGGTCTCAAGACCTGGCTTTCCGAGGAGATGCTGGGAGGAGTTGCAATAACTTGCTACAAATGTAGCATCCTGAATCAGTGCAAATTCATCTGACAGTTCTGGAGGTCAAAATTCCAAAATGGGTTTTAGAATGGTGGTGTCCTTCTGGGGGCTCAGGGACACCGGCCTCCCTGACGTTCCCAGCTGGGAGCTGTGTGGCAGCATGGTCATCCCCAACCCTTACAATGGCCCTGGCCAGGCCCCCGGGTCCGGAGCGTCTCCCATTTCAAACGCTTTAACCGGACCCCTGCAAAGCCCCTTTGCCATGCAGGGTGAGGCAGTGATAGGTTCTAGGTGTTCAGGAAGAGGACACCTTCAGGGGCCATCATCCTGGGGCCACACCCAGCATGGTGACATGGCCTTTCCGCAGCCTCAGGGGTCAGGCTAAGAGGCAGAGTGTGGCCTGTCCTGCCTCCTGGCCTCCTCCGGAACTCTGCACTGGGCCCCCTGACAACACCCTGCTGAAGAGGAGGGCGGCGTGGAGCCCTCATCCTGACAGGGTCTCTGGGCACCCCGGGCCCCAGCCGAGCAGATTCCCACGGGCCGCTGCCTCTGTGGGATGTGCTCGCTGCAGACCCCTGAAAGTATTAAGCGAGGTTACAGGTTTCCTGTGGCTGTGAAATTTAACAAGCTGAGCTCCCCCATAGAACACGAAACCTTTCCCCACGCAGCTGTGGGAGCTCAGAGCACGAGCCTGGGTCTGGGGTAGAGCGGCTGCTCCCCCGGGCTGCAGCACCTCGTCTGGCCCTGGGCCCCACAAGTGTGAGTTCTAGCAACACTAGGCACCCATCTGGCAGGCAGGGCCAGGAGCCAGGCGTCCCGAGCAGCCTGCCTGCTCCATGCCCGCACAGGGAAACCAGGGTGGCCAGGCTTCCCGTCTCCCCACGGGCAGGGCACACAGGGTGACAGCCACCCAGGGCTGCGAGGTGGGCTGGCTTCGCAGAAGGTGGATTAAACACATCCATCGTCCTGGTGAGGCTGGGGCGTGTGGAGGTCACCCCGGCCCGGTGTGCACAGGCGAGGAGTGGGAGTCCTGGTCAGCAGGGTGGGAAGTAGGCCTTGGTCACTGAGGCGCTGCCCATGGCTCCCTGGGGCCCCACAGCCTCTGCTCCTCTTGGTGACAGTGACCAGCTGGGTCACAGCAGCCCCTTGGGCTGTCCCCCTGAATGCCCTGTAGCTGGCAGCTCCAAAGGTGGCTACAGGCTCATCTGTTCTTCTGATGAAACTGAGGAACTTTTCCAATCAGCAAAGCTGAACAAGCTCAGGGAGGTATGGAAGGCCAGCTTCTGTCCAGGCCAGCCTCTGTCCAGGCCAGCTTCTGTCCAGGCTCTTCGTCCGGCCTCACACTTGCCCTGACTACCTGGCCGCCAGGACCCTAGGACTCAGGGCTGCCCCTCAGGGTCTCCCTGGATCTATGGCCAGCTTCCCGCTCACCTCACAGCAGGGACAAGACTGGGGCCACAGAGCGTGGGTGACGGCCCCAAGGCACCGAGCGGGTGGTCTGGAGTGGACCTGGGATGCAAGACTGGCTCAAACGAGTGCCAAAGGTCCTGCACCTGGCTGCAAAAGGGCTCCAGGCCAGGGCTCCTTTGGGTCTCCTGGGTCCAGAGTATCAGGTGACAATCATACATGCCATAGGGGATCTCCCTTCAGCTCTCAGGACCTCCTGTCTGCAAGACCCAGAGACCTCAGACACCAGCAGGCAGAATGCTCACCCATGGCTGATAAACTCCAGTGGTCATTCCAGTGGCTGTAAGTGAGGCTGGCATCTCGGGGTGTTTGTTGACTGAATACATGAAGGAACATAGGATGGCAGGCTCTGCCATGACCAACAGCGCCAGCCCTGTGTGCTCGTGGCCTGTGTAGTTGCCTTCTTGAGTACAGGAACTTGACTTCCAACTCACGGACACGGCCAGAGAGTGAATACAGTTCTCGGCTGCTGTTGTTTAGTCCCTCAGAGGGAATATTAGGCTTCATCAGGAGAAAAGTTGAGGTCACACGCTCATTTCTGCTGGCCCTAAAGAACCGAGCCCCAAGAGTTCTGGGGCCCAGGAAGTGAATTCTCCAGATGCCCACATGGGCTTAGAAGCTGATGTTTGCTGGCTGAGTCTCAACGACAGAGGACCCAGCTGCACCTTTGCAGCTTTGTGAGACCTGGAGGAAGACCCAGGTTGGCAGGCGGGACCCTGCCGGGACGGGCTCTGAGGAAAGAGCTGTGTGCGGTCTGCACCATTCAACTCTACATGGCTCCTCATGCAGCGTCAGTAGCTGATATACGGGGAGCCCAGAAGCATAAACCTTGGAGCGAGGTCTGCTCCGTCACTCACCAGCCGGGCCTCAGCATTACCACCTGCAAAGCAGAGTCACCAGGCCTGATTCTGAGTCAGTCACAGAGGACGGGTGTCCCTGCCTCCTGTGTAGGAACTGGGGCTCCTGCGAAGTCTACAGCTTGGCTTCCGCTTTGTCCTCCCTCCCTGTGGGCTGCATCTCCGGCCTGTAGCCCAACAGACAGCGAGGTGGGCAGCAACAGGAGGGGCCCCACCCTTAGCCAGGGCCCTGCCCGGTCCCACAGCCCATCGGAAGCCAACACTACAGCCAGAGGGCCCCAGCCTGGCCCTCCTGGACACTCCTCATGTTCGCAGTGTTACACTGGGCTCACTGGACGTGGCACGGGCAGCTGAGGGCCTGCTGGAGCCAGCCTCAGGAGCCCCAGGCGGGTCACACCACAAGGCTGACGGCCAATCCCCAGGACACAGCCCTTGATACCTTAGAGGACCACACATGCACAGGGCCGCAGGGCAGCTGTGGGTGGTGGGACAGAGCAAACGAGGCGGTAGGGCTGCGTCCACTGCCTGTGTCCACTGTGCCCAACCTGCTGCCAGGGCTGGGGTAGCAGGAGGAGGTGTGCGGCCCGGAGCTGCAGGAGAAGCCAGGCGGCCCCTGCTGTGACCCACTCGCCAGCCTGCCGTCCTGGCCTTAGAAGAGGTGGAGCCACCTCAGAGCCGGGAAGAGGGGCCTTTCCCGGATAACAGGCCTGCCTGGCTAGCACTATAACAGGAAGGGAGAACCATCCCCCCAACCTCCAGGCACTGATTGGGGTAAACACAGTGGGATTCAGAGGAGCCACCAGAATTCCAGCTCATTAGGGCCGAGAGTTCCTACGCCTGGACGTCATCTCGCCGGGTCCCTCCAGACCCAGCCAGTGGTGGAAACGCTACCCAGCTCCAGGATGAGCGTGGGAGCCCCCTCCGCGCACGGCTGTGGACTGAGGTTATCTCATTACATTGTCCCCACTGCTGCCAGACACGGGCCTGGGCCGCAGCCTAAGGGGTGGGGGACTCCCCATGTGCAGAGCAGCCGGGCCCTCCGCACCGCAACAGTGAGTCGACCCCCACGGCTGCCCTGCGGGAAAGGGAAGGCCAGGGAGGGCAGTGACTGACAAGGGCAGCCTGCACGTCCAGAACAGTGGACTGTAGGAAAAGGCACTGCACGAGCCCCTCCCAGCACCCCCGGCTTTGCACACACCCGTCCCGGCCGCTTTCTGCAGCAGCTCTGGCGTCCTCTTTCCTGAGCGTCTTTCGTTGTGCTGTCGTGGTCCCCTCAATGTCCTAAATCCACTCAGAAACTTCCATTCGTGGTCACTGTGACTCTGGAGAAGAGCCCAAGGTCACACAGTGCCAGGTCCAGTGCGTAAGGTCGGGGAGGACGCAGTATCCTGTTTTACCAGCCTCCTTTCCGCGGGGTGGCTCTCAGCCACGGGGAGAAGACAGAGGCCCGGTTCAGGCTGGGCCCCAAGCCTTCTGTCACCCCAAGTCTGGCCACCAGCTTGGCCTTCCTGGGGTCATGGTGCTTCTGGTGGCCGTGTTGCCCTACATGTGGCCTCGTATGCCAGGCTGCCTGGAAGGCAGAGCTTGCCACCCTGCCGTGACTGTGGATGGGTGATTTCAGGGCTGCCTCTTCCCACCTCAGCCTCACAGGCTCCCTGCTTGCTCTCCAAGGCAGAGACCTCAGGGCCTAAGCAGGAAGGAAAACACCCCTCCTCCCACATCGTGCAGTGGAAGCCCAGGTGGCCAACAAGTGCCCCCAGCCCCCACTGCTGTGGCCTCTGCAGGTGAGATTCGGGGCCAGGGTGCAGCCGGGCTCCTACCCACTGGCAGCTGCCCAGAGCCGCACGGTGAGGTCTGTGCCCTGAGCTTGGACTTCAGGGCCCCTGCGCTGGTCGAGAAAGCTGAGAGCAGGTCCCTGAGGACAGAGGCTGTGAGCTCCCCTGCTCTCCACTGAGCAGCTGCTATGGTTGATACATTGTGTCAACGTGAGAAGTTTAGAAGTTTAACTAAGAGACTCAGCAGGCAGCCAGGGTCTTCACTTTGTGAAGGTCTTCAGCCTGTGCAAGAGAAACACCCAGAGGTGGTGTGGGTGCTACACCCACCCTGGGGTGGCCTGCTTATACTATAAGGGAGGAGGAGACCTTTGTTCCCCCTTTTATGCTCTGGCTGATGCCTTGAAGTGTTGCCCCCATGCCCCACCACCCTGGCTAGGGGCCAGCTGATAATGGACTGAAACCTCCACAAACAGTGAGCTAAAGAAACCTTTCCTTCCCTAATGTTGGGCATCCGGTGTTTTGTCTCAGCAACAAAAGAAAAGTAACCAAGATAGCGGGCCCACTCTGGGTGCTCACTTCCAGAGCCTTAGGGTGCTTCAGACTGCTGTGGGCTTGGTGATCACTGGGGTCACAAGGCCTACCATCCCAGCTTGGCCTGCTTCGCGCTGTGCAGCCCCAAATCCGGTTCCATCTTCTGGGTGGGTCGCCCACTCGGCCTCAGGACCTGCACCCACAGTGCCCTCCCAGATGGCCTCAGCAACTACCTTCTAGTCCCCCAGGGACATGAGTGGCTTGTGCCCTCCTGTCCTCTACTCATCCCATGACAGGGAGCCCCTGGCCTCTGCACACAGCCCAGCCCACCTGCTCCTCCAGCATGGCGGGGGAAGGGGGTGGACGCCAGCCCAGGATGGAGGAGGGAGGGATGCTGTGGCTCGTCTGCCCACCTCTCCTCCTGGGGAGCGGGGGTCCTGGACTGTCTGGTCCCCAGGGCTATGTGGCTGCATAACAAATGACCCTGGAACCCAGCAGCTGGAGCTGCATAGGCACTGAGCCAGGAAGGCGGGTGGCCAGCAGTGGCCGGCTCTCCCCAGGAGGCTGGCCTGGCTCGAGGAGGGGCTGCACCGAGCACACTCAGGTGGTGGCGCACTGCTCACTGGCCACAGGACGCCAGGAATGCATCCACGTCCTCGCCCAGAGCGGAAGAAGAGAAAGCCAAACCCTAGCCCCTCCTTAGTGCTGCGTTCCTAGGATTGGGGTGCAGTTGAGCAGGGTGCAAATGCCAGCAGGAACCCCAAGACCAGCAGGAGGCCGCACGCCTCACTCCCCTCACAAACTGAGGAGACATAGATGCATTGCTGGGGTTCAGACCCTTCTGGGGCCCACACGGTGTGGGCCAGGAATGAGGGTGAAGGTCCACATCCCGGTCACCCCAGGCAGCGTGCAGGGGCAGGCTGGGTGTCCCCTTTGTGGGGCTGCCTTGGGAGCACCTCAAGATTTCCACTCACCCGTTGGCTCCCTCTAAGGGCCCCCCATGTTCCATTTCCCCTTCTTTCCTGGCTCCTCTCTCCTCCTTGTCTTTCCTCTTTCTCTTTCCTTCTCCTCCTTTCTTTCTGCATTCTTTCCCCCTTTGGATTTTGAGACAGGGCCTTCCTATGTAGTTCAGACTGCCCTTGAACTCACTATGTAACCTATATAGGGTAACTCATGGTGATCCTCCTGCCTCAGCCTCCTTCCTGCATGTAGGGATTACAGGAGCGCAACACCACGCCCTGCCATTTCTTTCCTTCTTGCTTCCAGCAGTGGGGCCCTTTCCTCCCTCTCCCTGCTGCATCTGGGGCCACCTTCCTACCAGACACCTGTGGGCTTGGTGGCAACTCCTGCAGTGGGACAGTCCTCCCTCCCGGTCCTGAGCTGGGCAGCCTGTCCGTGGCCAACAGGATGCCCCGCACCTCTGGGTCCAGCCCACACATGGCTCACGGCCCTGTGGCCCGGGCAGAGAGTGGAAGTGCAGGGCTCCTCCCCAGCTTAATCCCCTCCCTGAGACCTGGGGTGCCCACTCCCCATGTTAGTGACAAGCCTGGGGCTCTACCTGGAAGCACCGTGGAAGCCCTAGGAGCAGGGGTCAGCTCTGGCTCAGGACAATGTCCTCCTGAGACCAAGCGGCACAGGACCTGCCCGGTGGATGACACACACGTGACGTTTAGCAGGCCCTGCATCTCCAAGTGTGTACGGGGATGTGGGGGTTCAGGACGCCTGCTGCCTGGGCCCCAGGAGCGGGGGGCTGTGGGATGGGAGCAGATAGGCCAATGAGGGTGCAGAGGACAGAGGCACTGCCTTAAGGTTCCCTCTGCGACTCTCAAGTCCCCGCTGAGGGCCTCTCCTGGTGTCTGTGGCCGGCTCCCCTCCTCCTCTGGGAATGTTCCTGTCTCGGTAAGCTACTTCGGGGAACCCCACTTCCTGTTCCTGGCAGCTCTGCCCCTTGGCCCTCTGTCCTGACTGCCGTGGGCTGGAGAGCCGCCCCCTTCGCCTTCCCAGCAGCACCACGCCTGGCCTTTGACAGCACTTGGTGGCTGCCGGGTGGTCCAGACGAGTCCCCTTCTCGCAGGGTTGTCCAGAGCTCCAGGGAAGGGTGCTGGGCCACAAGAGATGCTACGGCTTCATCTCCCATGGCAGGAACTGGTCATGTGGAAAGTCTGAAGACAATGATGCCACCTGATCCATGGTGGGGTCACTGGGGGTGTGTGGTGCCCTAGAGATGAGGAAAGAGGCTCCCAGAGTTCCATGACCTTCCGGGCCACTTTCCAGGGTGGAGGAGCCCCGCCAGCCAGCCCGGGCCTTGTTACCATGGTCAACAGCAGCCCACAGGAGCCCCCCGATCCCCACCTCACAGAGGCTCAGAGATTCAGGCCTTGGGGCATCACACGGGGTCCCCCAGGTAAGGGCCACCTTCTCCACCCTCCTCTCTGCCCCTCCTCTCCTTCTTTTGCGTTCTCCCTTGCACTGGTACCCGTGTGCAGTGCGTGACTACCTTCCCCGGGGAGTGTGCCCCTGCATGGGCTGCACCTTCACTCCTGCACCCCCTGCCCCTTGCCCCTTCATCTCTGGGTCCCCTTCCCTTTTGCAGAAGACCTGCCCTCCTACCTCTTATCATCTGTTTTTATGGCGCTCTTTATTTACCCTTTGGGTGTCTCATAGAAGAGAAATCATGTGGTGTTTAAGCTTGCGTGTCTGGTTTATTTCACTTAGCATGATGCTCTCATTTCCCTACAAATGACTCCAGTTCATCCTTCTTTACGGCAGAGCAGTGCTCCATTGTGTATAAACACCACGTGTTCTCTGTCCATTCAGGCTTGGAAGCTAGTATAGGCGGCTTCCAAGACTGGGCTGTTATCAGCTGCGCTGCTATGCGCACGGGTGTGCGTACGTCACCGGATTGTGGTGTCTCTAACTCTCAGGAAGACGCCTAGGAGGGAAGAGCTGGACCAAACAGACTTTCTTTTCTTGAGGCTCCTCGGCGGCCACACTGGTTACCCCCCAACCAGGACAGTGGAGCAGAGCCCCAACCCCCTCCTGGACCTGGGACACAGACAGCGCCCTTCCTGTCCCAGGGTGCTGTGCATCTCCAGGTGTGGGGAGCCCCTCCCTGGTGGCAGATGTGCCAAATCCGGGGAGAACTGGGCCCAGGGCCGCTGGGGCTGTGGCCTTCCCTGACGCCAGCTTTGCTGCGCAGATCCAGAAGCAGTGCCCAGCCCCAAGCAGCTTCCTGTCTAACAGGAGGGGCAGGTGGGGAAGTCTCCCCCGTGAGATGGCTCTCAGGAGCCAGGGGACCTGGAGGGCTTCCTGGAGGTGGTGCTCTCCAGAGACTGTCAAGGAATCTAGGTGCTGGTGATGCTTGGGGAGGGGGCAGCAGCATGGGGCCTGTTCTGTTTCCAGAGATGGGGATCTGCCCTGGGGGGCATGGGAGCGGGGACTGGGCCCAGGGCCTTCCCCCTTTTTTATTTTGAGACCGATCCTTACCAAGCCACTGATCTTGTGATCCTCTTGCCTCAGCCTCCCACAGCACTAGGGTGACAATGAGGCACTAGCCGGGAGCCACTTGTTTAAAGCTTGTTGACCTGGACACACACATAGCACAGAAGTCGATGTAGTTTGATTGTAAAAATACAAATAGAGATTTTAAAATGGTGCTGAAGCAGACTAGTGTCGAGGGCCTGTGGGCCTGCAAGGTTCTGTTTCCGTTCCCATCTGGCTGAAGAGAAGGAGGCCAGTTGGCGACAAGTCAGTGACACTGCAGTCCGTGTGCTTTGCCCATGTCTTACACCGCAGTCAAAGTTAAGGTCTGTGAGATCCGGAGCTCAGGGGATGGAGCGTTTGAAGGACGACAGCTCCTGAGAGCTGTGAGCCTTTGGAGAACAGAGCTGGTGGTGGGGCCAGGTGACCAGCGAGGGGTCGGGGCAGGCAGCCAGCACTGGGAGAGCACGGTGTGTGGACAGGCAACGCTGGCCACCCCAGGAGGAGAGCCGGGGGAGCTGTCAGAGCCCTCATTAAAGAATGGAGAGAGATGAGCCGGTTCCGTGTCGTTCAAGGATGGGGAGTCAGAGGCTACTCCGGAAGGCGGGTAGCAATCCGATTAATCCCCCCTGCAAGAATAAAGCCTTTAATCTAACACATACAGCAAATGCTTGTTTTTCCCATTAAAAACAATATGTCGGCCCCCACTTCAGGCCGCCAGCATCTTAATGAGATCCCTTTCCCACCCGGGAGGCTGAATCAGACCTTTGTTCCTTGCAGCAGGGTCAGGAGATTGCTAGCTGGGGGGCAAGGCCGGTTGAGGGTATTTGCCCTGATGAGGAGCAGGAGGCTGGATGTGACATAAACCACAGGAAGCTCCCAGTGACCTCAGCTCAACCCAGAGCCCACAGCACTCCTGGGGAGAGGACAGAGGGGGTGGTCTGCTGGAGCCCAGCCTGGGAACCGGGCAAGGTTCGGAGCACCCCTGGGCAGGGACACCAGAAGCCTGGGTCCGGCCAGTCCCCATTGTGTCACCCACCCACCAAGTGACCTTGGGCCACCTTCAGGCCAGTCTACTGAGAAGAATGGGGTCTTAGGAAGGCCGTCAACCCCAAGAATCAAGTCCCCAGGGATAAGCTCCCTGGAAGTGCTCTGGCATCCACAGTATGCTGGGGGAGACATGCTCACCTCAGATTTCTGACAGAAAGTGATTTTTCACTAAAGGAGGTGGCATCAATTCCATCTACTGCCCTGCTTGCCTGGAACTTTTCTAGTTTTAGCTCTGAACTCCCCCCAGAATGCTAGATGAGCTGAGAAGGTCATTCACTTGACACCTGGTCCTTGATAAAAACTTGGTGCTCCCAGCACAGGGAAAGTGCATTTTCCAAGAGCTGAGTGCAGGGGGTGGGGCTGAGGGGGAGGGTGCAACCCCCACTGTGGCCCAGTAGCTTCAGGGGAGACTGAACCCTGCTGAAGCAACATGTTGGGTCAGAGCCAGATCTCAGTTTGGTGGTCAGCTAGCCCTTTCTAGATTTCTCCAGATCTTTCTAGATGGGCACCATCATTCCTACCAAATCTCCTGAGGCACCTGAGTGACCAGGATGCCCTCCAGGAGGAGCCAGGAAGGGACATGTGGCCTGGTGACCCCACCTGACCTGTGGAGGAAGCCAGAGAGGGGGAAACCAAGTGATCCCACCCCCAGCACTGGGGCTGCTCCACCAGGCTGAGTCCCACTGGATACGATCCAGGCGTGACCTCCCGGCCAGGGCCGCGGGCTGCCGAGCTGCAGCTGTCCCTGCTTCCCACGTGGAAGGAAGCCACTGGGCGGCCACCAAGACAGGCCACAGGCCTTGGACCTGAGAAATAGCTTTCGAGGTAGTTTTATGGTAGCCATAATTCCTGGGGCTGGAAGTCGCACCTCAGTTAACGAGGTGTCATCTGAGGGGCGTCCAGGACGGGGCTGGCTGTCCGACGGGCGGACCTGACTTGCGAACTCGTGCCACCCCATGCAGCGTGTGTCCGGCCAGGACGCCTCCTGCGTAAGCCGGTGGACAGGGGCGACTGCTCGTGGGAAAGCGTCTCAAGCAGTGACCTGTGAAATCAGGGACGGCGGGATGAAAACATTTTGTCACTGAGAAAATATGTTTATGCTTATTAGGACAACATTCTTCAGGCTCGTGGAAATAAACACACTGGTCAGATGTTGCCACAAGTCTTGTACTTTCAGGGAGGAGAGGAAGGTATGAAATTGCGGTTGGGAGCTGGCAAGTATGAAAAATTACAGTGGGATTAGCTTCTTGCGCTGCAAATTGGAAATTCAGAGATGTGTGGCACCGCCACAGAGGCCCAAACTTCTAAATGAAATTTATTATTTCTGTAAAAATCTGGAAATAACATCTTCAGGGATAACAAATACAGAGAAAACATGATTTCAGCCTCGATATTTGGTCTCCTTGCAGACGGTTTTCATTAAGAAGGGTTTTATAAAAATGATAAAAATGTTACAGTTTGCTAAATTAAGTCTGAAGCAGCTCTATTTAATAATCTGGGACATTTTAATCATTTTTTGAAAAGCCTGACATCTTGAGAGAACTTTAGTCTTGGACACCTCTAAAAACAAAGGAAGAATTAGAGGAGAAATACTTCCCCTCTCAGTCTGAGTGGTTTTGTGTGTTTTCTTAACTCAAGCTCGTCCTCCTCCGAGACAATTGGTGCCAGCAGAGTGACATCTGAGGCCTCTCAGAGCTTCTGCGCTTGGGCTGGGCCCAAACAGCAACGGAGCTTCTTGTTCAGTTGTCTCTCGGGAGCCAGAGTAGGAGATGACCACGCCGCCCCACCTCCTGCCCCGTCACAGGGTGTGCCCTGAAGCTCTGTGATGTGAGGTTGGAGAGGCAGGGCGGCAGCAGGAGGGGTAAATCACCATGTGAAGGTGAGCCTGGAGTCTCCATGGGGGACCTGTTGCCAAAGAGCAGTAGAGAGGGGCTTCTGAGGGCTCCATGGGGACGGTCTTACTGTTAGAGTGGGTGTTGTAAGAGTATTGGACCCAGACTACAGAAAGCTAGGGCTTTTTTGTCAAAGGCACCTAGAGCCAAGATTGGATGGAAGGGTAGAGAGACGAATGGATGGATGGATTGATTGGATAAGATAGATGGATGGATGGATGGATGGATGGATGGATGAATGGAGGGATGAATGGATAACTGTGTGGGTGAATGGATAAATTATTGAACAGATGAAGGGTGGATGGATGGAGAGATGGAAGGATGGATAGATAGATGAAGGTTAGTGGTAGATAAATGGTGAAGAATGGATGGGTGGATGAATGGATGGATGGATGTGTGGGTAAATGGATATATGACTGAATAGATGAAAGGTGGATGGATGGATGGATGGATGGATGGATGGAGGGAGGGAGGGATGGAAGGATGGATAGACAGATGAAGGTTTGGGGTGGATAGATGGTGAAGGATGAATGGATGGGTGGATGGGTGAATGGATGGAGAGATGGAACAATCGATGGACAGGTAGATGAAGGTTGGGGTGGATGGATGCATGCATGCATAGAGAGACAGAAGGACAGATGGATAGCTAGATGAAGGTTCGGGGTCTTAGTTGCCTTGCACAATGGAAGGGCAGGTGTTCACCTTGACAATGCACCACTACTTGGCAAGCACGAGTTCAGGATGGTGTAATTTTGCTCAAACGTCATCACAATCATCAGTTTTAAGTGAGAAGATAAAGATCAAGGGAGGCAATGTGATGCAGGCAGCGTGACAATCAGTTGGAGACTCATCTGAGTTGCCAAAGTCTGTGCTCTGCCCTGGAACACTAACTTTCTGTGAAATCATGCCCAACCATGCGAACATTTTTATTGTTAAAAGATAATGCTTTTGCTTGATGGAAAGTTCTAGAACTCAGCTTTCCTGGCCTTTGTCCTGTGGATTTTTCCATAGCCTTATGCTGTCCAGATCAAGGACTGGGAAGCATAGGAGAAACCAGCTGTGGTGAGAGGCCGTGGAAGAAGCACTGAGAGAAGAGTCCCGGGACATTGAGAGTCAGAAGGGAGGATGCCACTGTGGATCAGGGAGGTGGCAATGGGCACTGGGAGCTGGGGAAGGTCCCCAGTGTAGGGGATCCAGGACCTGGCGGGTTGGAGAAGGAAGGTAGAAACTCGCTCCCAGACGTGGAAGCCTTTGACTTCGGTTTCCTCTGCGAGTGTTGCTGGATAGGGGGAGGCGCAGCAGTACAGTGTGGCCAGGAGGCCTCTGGGGGCAGCAGGGCTGCAGTGATGAAGCCTGGGAGGCCCCCCTCTTGCCCAGCTGCATCGCCACTGCAGCGTACCCTGGACAGCCACTTCACCTCCCTGGCGTCAGGTTCTGACGTGGAGCGGACACTGCCTGCATGCCGGAGCCACTGTGAGGCTGGGTTAAAGGTGAATGATTTGTCACCATCCAAGCACAAAGGGCCCATCGAGCCGTGGGGGGTCCGGCATCCGCTCCAATCCATGAAGTCGACCTTCATGGATTCGCCTGCCTTTCCCAACCTCCAGGGTCCTGGGCACAGCCAGGGCCCTAGAGTCTGCCCCCCGCTCCTGAGACTGCACCTCAGCCCAGACTCCCCCAACCGACTCCCCGACCCTGGTGTGGCCAAGGCGGGAAGCAAGCCCAGCCTTGGCGTGTTGACAAGAGTCACAAGAACCTGGTACAGTGGCCACCAGAGACCCTATAGAAGCAGCAGGGGTCACGAGGCTGGGGTGGATGTGCTCCTCTCCGGTGACATGCTGCCATGTGGTTACCTCATCTGCCTTTCTCCCCCATTTTAATGACCTTATTAAAGATTACTTAACTGAAAAGTAAAACCATCCCCAAGCTCCTAAGTAGGATGTGACTCACGCTCCAAGAGCAGGGTGGCCTGTGAGTGGGCAGCGTCGGTACAGATGTCACCCCTGGGCTTGGGTCACAGCAGGTCACCCGGTGTGGGCTCGGGCTAAGAAGAGCAGGGCCCTGAGCTTCCCTGCCCCTCACCCGGCAGTCAGGGCCAAGGTCAGAACGAAGTGCAGCTCCGGTGGGATCTTAGGGCGGGGTTGGAATTCCTGTGTGTGTATGGGAAGACCTTGTATCTCCAGCTTGTTTTCATGGCTGCCCAAGGGCCTCTGTCAATCCAGTGTGTCACTGAAACCCAGAGACCACCAGTGGCCAGGTTTACCTGTCCCCTGGCCACCAGCTGGGTGATTCCACTGAAGCAGAAAACTAGCTTGATTGCTGGGAACCCCATGCTGGGTCTCAAGGCCACTGTTCTCAGATCCAGCCTTCATCAGGTCTGGAATTTGGTGGGGAACCACTGGGGAGCTTTGGCTGTGTGGGCCTCCTGGGACCCACAGGATTCCTCTTTGAAACATCAGCCTTGTGCCTTGTGGTTTCAAGTCCTGCTCCTCCCAGCAGGTTCCTGGGCTTGGTGCCTTAGAGCACTCAGAATGGGTGGGACGAGGTCCGACTGCTGCCCAGGTATTGACTATCCTGTGAGGGTCACAGGGAGCCCCAGGGGTCCAGAGAATGGGACAGTCATTTCTGCAGAGCTGGGGGAAGCTCAGAGTTTCTTGGAGGAGAGATGTGAGCTGAGGCTTGGAGATGGGCTGTGGGCTGGCAGTTCTCCGTGTCCAGCTGAAGCCATCCAGTGAGCCGGACACTCACGGAGGGGCAGCAGGGCAGCCCGCTCACCCTGGTGGCACAGGAGCCATGTGAAGAGAAGAATTTCTGCTGAACACAGAGTGTGCCGCACCAGAGAGGAAGCCCAACCCCAGGGCTCTAGGACCCAGCTTCACTTGGATGTCACTAAACGGGCTGGTGTGGGTTTGTCATCTGCTGTTACAAATCACTCAGCTTTCTGCTGCCACAAACATCCCTGTGTCCAGATGTAATGAACTGGAATGAAAAGCGGGACAGCTCCCTCCCTCGCCCTGCAGGGTGCCATGTGCCTCTCCAGCCAAAAAGGCTCTGTTCCCCGGCTTCCGCCGGTGTCCAGGCCCAGACAGGACCCAGAGGTGAATGCTCACCACAACATCAAACACGCCATGCTGGACCCGGGTCAGATGTGCCACCACCCAGTGCAGCTCCTGAGGTTCTTAGGGTGAAGGACCAGCGAGAGGATGAGAAAAATAAAGACAAAGCTGGGGTCAGGTGGAGCCCTTACCCTCCAGAGGGGAGGAAAGGAACTGCTCAACCAGTGCAGCATGTTTATTTATACCCTCCAAAGAAGAGTATCAATTCAAACCCCACTGCCTAGCAACTTGTTCCCCTGGCAGGCCTGGGCCCCCTGCCTTCTCAGTGCCGGAACAACTTGGTTACATAGTCTGTTTTGGTTTCTCTGCTTTTTGTGGGCTGGACTTACTTCAGCCCCGCACATGCCGTCCATCTCCAGCTTCAGCAGCTCGGCTCCCAATGAGATGCGGCTGGTGGCTGACATCCCGGGTCCTGGGAGTGACCCCAGCCCTGCTCCGGGAACCTGTGTCCATTGCTCCTGTGCCGTGCAGACACGCTGGCCGTCCCCACTGGCCCCAGCACCGGATCTTCCCTTCTAGTACCGCTGCAGGCGGCCACGGTCTGCAGGCCACGGGCCCTCAGCCTGTTTGCTCCACGCTGAAGGTGGAGCAGCAGGTGCTTGTAGCAGAACTGACTGCTTTGTCCTGCTGTCTGTCCAAAGTGCCACAGCTCCCTGGGGTCCCTGGGCTGGTGGGATGCAGAGTGCGAGAGTGTGTGATTACATCTCCGGCCCAGACCAAGGACAGCGAAGCATCCAAATTGTGATTCTCACTCCGGGCCTCCGTGCTGGCCCCAGCGTGGCTGGGCAGGTGCAGGCTCCTCTGTAGAGAGAACAGCCACATCCTTCTGGGGTCACATGGGCACGTCCAGTTCTGCAGAGCACATGAGCCTTTCCTCATTCAGACACATGTGGTCATCAACCTGGAGGAGAAAATAAAGGTCCAAGAGGCTGGGGTTGGGCTTCGGGAAGCTCAGGAGAGGGCTCTGCGTGGGGGTGCCCACATGGGCTGGATCCACCCAGGAAGACCCTCTGCAGCACACCGTGGAGCGGGCACCAGGCTGGACACAGAGGCCCCAGTCGGTCTGAGCACTGTGTCATCTTGCACCGCACAGGGACCATGTCCTTTTGCTCTATCTCTAGAAGCTCAGAGAACCATAGAATTTGCCACGAGAAGGCCAAGCCTAAGGGTGGCGGCAAAGACAAGTGAGCAGCTGGAGCCCCGCCCACTTCCTGCATACGCCCAGAGCCGGGGTGTCTATGGGGGCTGCATCTCCAACATGCAAACCCCAAGGAGAGGAGGGTACACTGGGGTGCTGAGAGGGCACATCCTAGGCCTGCTCTTAGCAGCTGTGAGGCTGGAGGCCAGGCCCAAGCACTGTGCAGGTGCCAGCTTTGGTAGTCTCAGCCATGAGGAGCCCCTGAGGGTGAGGGGCAGACTGAGCCCTCATCCCTGACTCTAGGTGCCCCTTGCAGTGGCCCTGCACTGGCGGAGCGGAAGCTGGGTTACGTACAGGCCTGGAGAGAGGCCCAGAACCGGAAGAGGGACTCCAGGAGAAGGAGCTACCTGCAGACCTGCAGGAAGCTTCCCCACCTCTCACCCCAAATCCGCACAGGCAGGATTCTTCTTCTGTCTCGGGGAAATGCAGCCTCTGGCCCATCCCCAGGACCGGAAGTGCATAGAAGGGGGAGCTCCAGGTGTTTCCTCATTGGAATGCACTGATGGTGTGATTGGATGCTGCACAGGACACCCAGGGGTGCCTCCTAATTCCAGAAACTTCCCTGGCTCTGCCTGCCTCTGGGAGCTTGGCAGGCATGGGAGGATATTCTCATCTCTGTCCCCAGGCCAGAGCTAAAGAGCCAATACAAGAACCTACATGATGTGACTGAAAATAAAGTGGGCATTGAATTTTTAAAGAATTTCTTCCAGTAATAAAGACAGTGAGCATCTGTGATTGTACTGTTGTGGCTCCATTACTGTCCTGGGCACAGGTGCCCTAATGCCTGATTCAAAATACTGACCCTTCATTTGGACTTAGGGAAAGAGTCAGAAGTTGCAAGATGCCAGATCAAGTCAGTGAGTGAGGCGGACGAGGACGCAGTGTCGTGCTTTGGCAAGATTACCTTTCAGCTGCATGGTGCTCGGCGGCGGCAGTGTCTACCGCTTTCTGACCACACCCCGTAACGACCCTCATGAAAGAAGACTTCCAGAACAGCTTCAGCGAGGATGGTGGGAGCAGTGTGTTTGAGGCAAAGGAGGATGAGAACAGTTCAAGGCAATGTCTTTTAATATATTTTTTAATTCACATGTTCACTTTGCAGGTCACTCATTCCTTGTCTGTTCAAGCCTTTACCACCCATGACAGCTGCCCCTCCTCAGGACAGGCTCTTGGGGGCCAGGTGAGGCCTGACGGTGTCATGGCCATCTGGATGCTTCTCTCCACAGGAGGCTTCCTCGGACCTCACCACTCTCTCCTAAGCCGCTCCAGGTGCTCACTGATCCGCGCCTGGGACGGTTTCTCCTCTCAAGCGTGCCCCTGGCAGGAGCCACGCAGGTCCCGTCAGAGAAGCAGCGTGTTTTCCCCTCCAGAGAAAAGTGGCTCTAAAGTTGATCTTGGGTGGCTGCTAAGCAAACAGCCGTGTGAGCCCAAGAGAGACTTGCTCTGGGCCAAACCCTGGCAGCCTTCACTCTCCTGTTGCTTTTTCCAAAGAGAGTTTTGTGCAAGGGTGTTTCTCTGCTCCGTGGTTGCTCAAGTCCGTGTTGATGGTGTCTGAGAATCAACACATTTATCACAGGCACCCGTCCGTTTACCCAGGACAACCACCAAGTCCGGTGGGGGCAGTGCAGACTGGCATCTGAGGCCTTCATCCCGCCGGAGCTCTTCCCACGGCCGCCGCCAGTGTGGACAGGACTTTGGCCGGACAGCCAGACTCCCGGTTTCCCAGGAGTCCCACCTCCCAGCAAAGGTGGCAGGCACGGTGGAGGCCACTCAGGGTTCAGGGCCAGCTCCCGCCAAGGCAGCCTGTGCCATCTGAGGCCACCAGGTGTGGGAATCACAGCAGCTGCTCTGCCCTGGAACTTTCCTCTCTCATTTCTACCCCCAAACCCCCTGTCGCCTGAGTGGGCCTGGCACTCTGGGGGTGTACCCTCGTTGAGGCAGGTGATGGAGGACAAACCCATCCAACAGAGAGTCACAGCCTCTGTCCTCTGCGGCTGCCTCCAGGGGCCATGGCAGGACTTGGTCCCCCTGGCCAGACAGCAGGGAGCCGGGTAGTGGGCAATAGACCCACGCCCACCCTTTACCAGGAGGCCCCCCAAACTGACAGCCATCAACCCAGTCCTCAGATGGAAGCCTAAAGTGCTGTGCCCACACCCTCACCCCCGTAAGCCCACTGGGTGCTACTCACTCACCGCACAGATGCAGACTGAGGCAGCCAGGGCACCGCCAGCAGCAGCGAAGGCCCAGTGACATGTGGACACTCAGCAGGTCTCCTGCTAACTAAAGGTCAGGTCCGATTGTCCAGGAAACATGAAAGGCCAAGCTCCCTGACCTTTCTGGCTAATAAGGAGAAGTATTTGATGTCATAAAACACTTGGTTATTAAAGCAATCAGGACAGCGTCTACCACGGCACAGCCAAGAGGCTCACAATTAGCAGGGGCGTGGCCTCCTCCAGCCCTGCCTGGCCGCCCACCCCACCCGCCCCGGGAGCCAGGCAGAGTCCGACCCAAACCGCAGCTCCGGGCAGGGACAGCGGTTGGCGAGGGAGACTCCGGCAACCGGCTCCTCCCCGGGCGCTCCGGTGAGCTCCTGTGCAGCCACCGAGGTCACGTGGCCATCCTGCATCAGCTCCTGGTAGCCCTTGGGGGGCAGAAGCACCTGAGGCATTGCAAGGGTAGGCCCAGTGCCCTCCGGGATGCTCCTGCAGGAGGGTGAGGGCAGCTCAGTCTGACCTCCAGGAGGAGGTGCCTTGGCCAGACCTGCTGGGAGTCAGGGCCTGGTTGGAGCAGACCCTCACTCAGCAGGGAGCCCTTGCAGGTGTCTAGCTGCGGTGGCAGGGAGAGTGCTCATCTGGTCTCCAGGTCCCAGCTTGCAGTGCCTCCTCCTGCCCCACCTCACCCCGTCTCCCCACAGGGCCCTCCAGCACCCTTTCTCTCTCAGGGGAGCCCTGGGCCTGCCCCACCCCTCTGCGGAGCAGCACAGCAGGCAGAGGCCCAGCAGTGCTGCCATCAGAGCCTCCTGGGAGAAGCTCAGGTCCTCTCAGGTAGCAGGGGGCGGAGACAGGAGCAGAGCTGGGAGACGGGCTGTGAGCCTCTGGCAATCACACTGGTGCCGAGGTCTTGTTCTTGGAGGCCACAACGGACAGCTCCAGAGCCGCCACCTAAAACAGCGGGACGGGGCTCCCTCAGGACCCTGAGTGGCTCTTCCCACCTGCCCAGGTTGGCAGACGCCCAGGGTGTGGACAGACCCTGCTGGTCTCAGCTTTAGCGGTGCAGGGGCAATGCCAGGGCCACTGCGGGTGGAACAGAAGGCATCGAGAATGGCTACTGGTCCCTCAGGGTGACCTTCTCCCTTCGGAGTCCACCCAAGGGCACCTGGCTCCTTGGCACCAGGAGTGCTGAGTGGATACTCTGATCCCCAAGAGGTCACCTCAGCCATACCTCATGGTCACCAGGAGCCCCTGAGGGCCCTCTGCACTGCATTCTCCTTTCTGTCACGCCCAGGGCATTCCCGCCATCACATCTGAGCAGAGTGCCCACACACACCTGTGCACACCTGTGCACACCTGGGCACACTGGGCACACTGGGCACCCCTCACCGAACACTCGAGGGAGCCATGCCCTTTTATGCTGGTCATGTCCAGCAGTAAGCAAAAACCCTTACAAGAGAAAGGAGACCAGAAGACCAACTTTTATGCAAACTGGTTTTCCTTAGCAGGCGATTGAAAACACATCTGTAGTATCTCTGCCCTCAATAAAAAGTGGCCCAGCAGCTGTGATGGGATACAGTG
>PVJX010030753.1:0-19854 GCA_004027295.1 Dolichotis patagonum
AGATATCTTTGGGACCTCGTAGACAAGCTCAAACTGAAATATTAATTCAAGTAAAGCAATATATAAGTAGATATAAAAGAAATGCTAAGCATCTCTCAAGAAGACACAGATGGAAGAATGGAGGAACACAAAGAGGAGAGAGATGTTTGATGAAGAATATAAAGAAAACCTAGAATACATGAAGCAGATTCAAAGAGATTACCAGGAAACTAAAAACTCCATTGAAAGCTGGCAAAACTGCTTGAAAGAAACTAAAGATAGCCTATCAAAACTTGAAGACAGGCTTGCAATATGTGATCATGAAAGGAAAGATCTCTTAAAAATAACAAGGAAACAGGCAGTAACAATACAAAGGCTAGAAGATGACAAGAGGATCTATAACCTAAGAATAAAACATGTGAATGAAGAAGCAGGAGTCAAAACAAAGGAATTACAAAGGCTATTCACAGAAATAATTAAGGAAAACTTTCCAAGCATAACAAAAGGAAATGATATTCAGATGTATGAGGCATACAGAACTCCAGCCACCTACAACCAAAACAGAGCTACACCTAGACACATAATAATCAAGATCCCAGAAATTCAATATAAGAACAGAATATTAAAAGCCATCAGAGAAAAGGAACAGATCACCTATAAAGGAAAACCCATCAAAATCATGGCAGACTTCTTGACACAGACCATCAAATCAAGAAGAGCTTGGAACAGAGTATTCCAAGCCCTGAAAGAAAATATCCTCCAACCCAGATTTAGGTACCCTGCAAAACTGTCTCTAGAAATTAATGGAGAAACAAGATGCTTCCATGACAAATAGGAACTGGGGGAATTTGTGACTACCAACCCAACCCTACAGAGAATACTGAAGGACATTCTAGAGAAAGAGAGAGAGAAAAAAAATATCAGGATTTCGGAACAGTGGCAGAGAGGCCTCAATGAACGAGGCAGACAGTGGAATGAAGGAGAAAAGTAGACACCCACTGGCAGAAAAATAGCATAGCACAAATGAGGCAGAGCACCGAGATACTCTCTATAGGAAATATAATTAACCTGAAAAAGGGTTTATGGACCGAAAATGAAATATGAGAAAACAGTGCTCTATGTGACAGGGAACCAGAGAGAAATAAGGGTAACTCGACCAGCATCTGCAGATAGGTTGGAAAGACAGGACACTTACGTACAGTAGACAGCTACTCAGCTATAACGAAGGAAATCCTTGAGGCTTTTGTAGGTAAAAGAATACAACTTGAGATCAAGTCCAGGAGTGAGAAGGTTTGGAACCACTTAGGTAAATGGTAGGTTACCCCCAAGTCCAAAAACTGAGGGGTTTGGTGGGACCCAAAAAGCACAGCACTCTGTGGGAGTGAATAGTCTAAAAAAAGAAGGCAGAGGATATTGTTAATAGTGTATCAGGATCTAAAACCCACATTACTCACACTGCTCTGTTTAGATGGATTATATTCTGTTCCAGTTTGTCTACTTGTACTAGATTTGAGGGCACAGACAGCTATCCTGAAAATAGCAAGATATAATACGGTAATCAACCTTAATTTCCTATTAACCAAATCTGAAGCCCTGTATAACTTACACTATTTTATCATGACTGATCTCAATTGAATCTGGTTTGTTAGATTGCTGTTTCTTATTGACAGATTATGTTCAAGTCTGTTATAATTGATAGTATCAAGTCTGAGACTATAGGCAACTACACAGAAGATG
This sequence comes from Dolichotis patagonum, assembly GCA_004027295.1. NCBI lineage: Eukaryota > Metazoa > Chordata > Mammalia > Rodentia > Caviidae > Dolichotis > Dolichotis patagonum. Next base: position 1,717 of record PVJX010030753.1, read on the forward strand.
GCAAGATTCACTAGGATACCCACTCTGGTTTGATTATTACCTGCTTTTGAAGTTCTACACTGTCTACAATATTTTTTATTAATATTGTTAGGAACTGCTATATTCAATTATACTATGCCTGATGATATGAACAATTCTACTGAAGATAATAAGAAACACAGTAACCATTGTAAATCACCCTGTACTGTGGTTTTTTATGACTTTTTTGTTTCATGTTTTTCTAGGAATTTGTTTTGTTTTGTCTTGCTATGTTTTGTTTTTCCCTCTAATACAGAAAGGATAGATATACATGTAGAGACTCATGCATGCATAGAACCTATAAACAGTTTATGAGAACTGATTATACAATGCATGATGAAATGAACAACTACTTTGAAGAAAAAGAGACACTAAGGTACCCAGTGCTGATTCTGTAGTGTCATGAAGTGAAATCCAGAAATACTATTATTCTTTGATCAGAGTGATTTTAGCCTGTTTTGTTAAGTTCAACACACATGAAGGTATAGACAGCTATTTTGAAGAGAATGAGAGACACTATGACAGCCCTATTGACTTCCCTATTGTCTGGTCTTGAGGACCTAAAACTCCTCCCTCATCTTGTTCAGATCAGTTCTATATTATGTTATTTCATGTGAATTCTCTGTATGTGAAGATATGGACAACTATTTGGAAGAAAACAAGAGACAATATGATAGATAGTGAAGATCTCTGTCTTGCTTTGAAATTTATGTCTCTTACATTGCTTTCTTGTGTTCTGTTTTGTTGTGTTTAATTTTACCCTCTTTAAAATAAAATTTAAAAAAATTTTTTTAAAAAGGAAGGAGAATAAGAGATGGTGGGAGGGTGGAGGGAAAGAAGAGAAAATATTTTAATTAAGAGAAAATTGAAGAAATAAATGGAAATAGAGCTTTTGCAAATAAGAAGAGGAATAAGAGTTGGAGAGAACAGGGAAGGATGGGAGGGAAGGGGAAAGAACAAAAGAATTCAGATGTATTAGGTACATATACCAACTCCCCATGACAAATGTAACCACTACTGCAAACATGTGCTAATAAAAAATTTAAATAAAATGAAGAATTTCTCTTGAGAGACACTGTCAAAAGAAAGAGATGGGAGATAATACACACAAAAGATGTATGTGATAAAGGACTATTATCCAAAAATTACAAAGAACTGCTGAAACTCAGCATTAAGAAAACACACATTTGACTAAAGAAAATAAATAAATGATAGGTAAGCATATGAGATATTTAACATCATATGCCATAAAGGGAATTTCAAATTAAAACAATGAAATCACTAAACATTTATTAGATAGGTCAAAGTCCCGAGCATTGACCATACCAAATTCTGGTAAGTATGTGGAGCAATGGGTCAATTATTGTAGCAGGAATGCATAATGGTACAGCTATTTTGGAAGACAGCGTACAGTTTCTCACAAAATCTAAACCATATGATCTAACAATCACATTTCTTAGTATTCACTGATAAACGTTGCAAACTTTTGTCTACCAAACACCATCACACAAAAATTTGTAACACTTTTATTGCCCAAACTTTGAAGTACCTAAAAGATTGTTTAGTAAATAACTGGATACACGATAGTACATCCAGAAAATAAAATATTATTCATCTCTAAAAAGAAAAAAGTTATCAAACCATAAAAAAGGAGAAAACTCAAATTCTTATTGCTAAGTGAAAGAAGACAATCTGAAAAACCTACACACTATATGTTTCTAACTATATGACTTTCTCAAAAGGGCAAAACTGTAGATTAGTGTTATGGGGAAAAGGTAAATAAGAAGAGCACAGAGGACTTTTAGGGCAGCATAACTACAGTACTCTGTATGATGCTAGAGTGGCAGATATGTGTCATCATATTTGTCCAAACCCATAGAAATACAACACCAGCATTAATGTTAGTGTAAGCAATGGACTTAGTGGCATACTGATGTGTCACGGTAAGCTCATGGGTTGTAACAAATGTACTACTATGGTGTGGGATATTGTGTAAAAGGTAGCTTAGGCAGAATCTCTGTAGCTTCTGCTCAATCTTGCTGTGAATCAAAAACGGCTTTAATAAATAAGGTCTACTTTAAAAAAGAGTCAGAGTATCCGGGGCATGGTAGCACATGTCTATAATCACAAACCTCAGGAGGATGAGCTGAGAAGATTGCTGTGAGTTCAAGACCAGCCTGGGCTACATAGTTTAAAGCCAGTCTTAAATACATAGTGAGATCTGGTCTCAAAGACTAAAGAAAAAAGAAAAGAGGAAAGGAAAGAAGGAGGGAGGGAAGGGAAGAAGGAAGGAAAGGAAGAAGGAAGGAAGGAAGGAAGGAAGGAAGGAAGGAAGGATCAGTCAGAGAAAGAGGAAACAGGATTATTGTGATTGAGGTAGATCAATCACTATTATTTTATTTATAGGCTTGGGAGTATTAATGCCCTGAACTAACTTGGAGTTTTATAATCAAGGAAGAAGAGGAGAAATTTCCTCCTAGTTGGCATTTATGAACTGATTTTTCCTGACATAAATATACTTCCTGACAATACTATTGTAATTCCCCTTGTGTTTATTGGATATACAGATCATGACTGACTAAAAGTGTGTCTGCCTAAGGGTGCCTCCATTCCATGATGTTGAATTCTTAGTACTATAAGGACAGTGAACGGGGTCTACATGATCTTCCTGCCACTAGCTCTGACCTACTCTCTCTTTCTCCCTATTTGAGCCAAAGGTTCCTGTCCGCAGAAGCGACTGCCATGGGTCTATGTGCAGCCTATCACGCGGGCCTGCAGTTATGGGTGGGAGTTGTGATAAGAAGGCTGACATAGAAGGCCTTGTCCTTATTAGCACAGGGACCAAAATCAAACCAAACCAAACCAAACCAAACCTGTTTTATCTTTGTTGAATGAAATCTATAAAGAAATGTTTGAAAAAAATCAGATGTCATCATGGCTGCTTGCCCAAATTTAGGGTAAAGAGTAGAACAATTTCCTTAAGTTCTCTAGAACAATTAATTTATGGTGTTGGGGTTTGAACTTGAGACCAAGTGCATGCTAAACAAATGCTCTACCACTGAGCTACACCCTCAGCCTTACAACAATTAAAATCCCTTGCAGAACCTAAGGTTTACTTACGCTGACTTCATGGATACTGTTCTGGTGGCCTGAGAGAGTTACCAGGGACATTTTCCCTCCCCTTTGGTAGTTAAAAATGACCAGCAATGTTATTGGAAAAGGGCTCATACATAGTGATTAAATTAATATGTTCATGTATTTTAACTGAAGTCAGAATTTAAGCCAATCTCCTTTAAAAAGAAAGAACTACATCATGTTAATTAATTAGAGTTTATGTTTATGCTCTCATAATAACAAAGTCTGGCTGCTTGTCTAAACCAAAGTCTTGTAAGTTTATTATAGCAATCAGAGTACTGGTCTGGAATTTCAAGTGTGTATGTATGCGTGAATAATGTGAATCTTAACATTCCTTTGCAGAGTCCTGTTCTTGGATAGACTTCTATAGAACTGTAATTTTTATAAAAGCATAGCATTTCTCCTTCAGCAGAGAAACACAAACAAAACTCTAATCAAAGGCAGACATAATATCCCCTCTCTAATGGATATACTAGTCTAACTGCTATGTGTTTAATTATGTGTAAACTGACTTGTAAACCGTTATTGACATCTTCATCTCCATGGCAGATAACAGGCTATCATAAACTATAAACTGGACTGACCCTTCCTCTGTGTCCACTTCTGTTTCCCACTTTCTTCATTTCCTCATGTCTTTAAAAAGATGCAAGTGAAATTGAAGCTACTGAAGACATTTTCTTTGTGGTGGTATTTCCTAAGTTTTTTCCCTCCAAATATCAGTATGCTCCCTCACGATATTATTGTAATTCCCTAGTTTCTTACTGCATGTGTCATTTCTAATAAAGGTCTTTTTTTCAGTACAGGGTGTGGAGTCCAGGGGTGCTCTATCATTGAGCTACATATACATTGCTTCTTATTTTTGGTTTTGAGACATGGTCTCACTAAGTTGCCCAAGCAGGACTTAAATTTGTGAGCCTCCTTCTTCAGCCTCCCTCAGTCCTGAAACACTGGTGTGCCCATCATGCCTGGTATAAAAGTGTATTTGTTAAAACAACAGCAACAATAAATTATATATGTGCCACTGTTGTTTATCCCCTAGGCTTTGGTTGAGTATTTATGTCTCCAGAACTCTAGGAGCTGAACCTTTATTTTTAGAAATTCACAAGATGGCGTAAGAAACAGACTTGTAAATTACATTGTGCGTGTACTGCTGTGTAGGCACCCATATAGCGCAAAATGCAAAACCCTGCGGAAGGACAAGTACACCCCACAGGAGATGATATTTGAACTGAAATTTAATGGCTACTTAGTAAAACCGTATCTGCTGGCTAAGATTCAAGAATCAGAAACTTGGTTTCCATGTATTAAAAGGGACTCACTTGAGTTTCAGTACTGAGGGGAAAATGAGACACCGAACAGACTAGAGAGTTATAAACGGAGGATAAGGCAAAGGTGGCTCTAAGACAGGAAGGTAAGCTGTGGCTAAGGCTAAGGCTAGCTGGGAAAGGGGGTATGATGTATTAACCCTGGGACACATGCGCAGGACAGTTCCGGAAGTCCTGCGCAAAGACTTCTGGTGAGAACTTTAACAGGCTTTTGATAGGATGACCAGGAAATGACTCTGGTATGAGAAATATGACAGAGACAGTCACCTAAGTGTTTGCTATCATGTCTCTTTGTGGTATCCCATCCTAAGGTGTAGGGTCTATTTTTATTTTTCCTACTTTTATTTGGTTTAAACTCACTCCACGGAACCCATTTTTTCCTGTACCTTTCTGTTTTTTCCTACTTTTAAGAAATGTGAAACTTTGCCACCATTTAGGCTTGTTGCATGCAAGTGTTTGTTCAGGACAGGAAGAATTTATAAATTACCTCTAAAAGTTGACTTCAGCACCCAAAACCAAGTAACAGTGCCATACAATATAACACTATTCAGCCATCAGCAAAGTCATGTCCTCCAATCATTCTTTCAGCAAATATTCATTGAGTTCCTACTACATTTCCAGCAATGTTCTACGTGCTCAGAATATAGAATTGAACAAAACAGATATAAATCTCCACTGTGGTGGAACTTACAGTGAGAAGGAGAATCATATCAATGATGAGAAAATGTCATGTGAACAAAGCAAGTTGTAGAAGAATATATACAGAATAATCTCAATTCTTTTTCAATACTAGACTAGAAAAACTCAGGGCTTTCACATAGAGCTACATCTCAGCACTTTTGCCTTTTTATTTTTTAATTTTGAGACATCTCTCTATGTCGCTAAATTATCCAAATCAGGCTCAAATTTGTGATTCTCCTCCTTCCTCTTCCCAGGGTGCTGGGATTATAGCTGTGGGCTATCATGCCCAGCCTATCTCTTGTAACCTTGTATCCTTTGTTACAAGCCTAGCTTGTTACAAATAACAAGGCTAAAGGTTATTTATCATTACACTTGTTTATATGGAAGCAGTTTAATCAAGAGTGGCAGGAGGGAGGAAGGCACATTCCTAAGCATTTTTCAAGTCTCTGCTTATGACAGTTTTGCTGTTATCCCGCTGGCCAACTTCACAGTCAGGGAGAGGATTATGCGAGGTTGTGGCTACAAGACATATGAACAAATTGGGAGCCCTTGCTGCAAAAGCTTAGCTACAGAGGTATACCAAAATTTTGAATGTTCCAGTGAACCACATTCAAAATTTTGGTATACCTCTGTAGCTAAGCTGTTGCTGTGGTTTCAGACTCTTCTAGGACCCTAAGACACACACAATGGATAGTCAAGATCTCAGAAATTCAGCATAAAAACAGAATACTAAAAGCTATTAGAGAAAAGAAACAGATCACCTATCAAGGAAAGCCCATTAGAATCATGACCAACTTCTCAACACAAACTCTCAAGTCAAGATGAGCTTCCAGTGAAGTATCTCAAGTCCTGAAAGCAAACAACTTTCAACCCAGATTGATATATCCTACATAACTATCTTTCAAAATTAATGTAAGAATAAGATACTTCCATGACAAAACTGAAGAAATTCATGTCCACCAAACCAACACTAGAAAGAGTACTGAAAGACATTGTAGATAGAGATGAAAATGACCATAATTCCAAGAACAACAATAGAAAGAAACCATGAGCCAGGGCAAGCAATTAAACAAGGGAGAAAATCAGGGAACCAACAACAGGAAAATAACATGAAAAAGTTAAGCCAATATATTTCAGTTATAAGCGTCAAGGTAAATGGCCTCAACTCACCAATTAAAAGAAATAGATTGACAGAATGGATCAAGAAACAGGATCCAACAATATGCTGTATGTAAGAAACACATCTAGCTCAAAAAGGAACTCACAAACTGAAATTCAAAGGATAGATAACAATATTCCATGTGATAGGAACCCAGAAAAAAGTGGAGATAGCTATTCTGTTTGCACACAATATGAAATTCAAACCAAAAAAGATCAAAAAAGGCAAAGCAGTTCACCACATACTTATTAGGGGAAAAATTTAAGAGGAAGAGGCCACAATCATAAATATATATGCATCAAATACAGAAGCACCCAACTATGTAAGATAAATACTAATAGACATAAAAAGTCAAATATGCAATCTCACAATTGTAACAGGGGACCTTAATACCCCATTGTCAATGAGATAGATCAACTAGACAAAAAGTCAGCAAAGAAATAACAAAAGTGAATCCAAAGCTGTGAACAAATGGACTTACTACATGTTTACAGTGTTTCACTCAACAACATTAGACTACACATTCTTCTCAGCTGCACATGGGACATATATTAGCCCATACAACATGTTTAAGTAAATGTAAAGGATTTGAAATTATCCCATGCATATTATCTGACCATAGTGCACTGAAATCAGAAATTAATGGCAAAAAGAACTGCAAAAACTACATAAACATGTGGAAATTAAATAACACCCTCCTGAGCAATCCATGGGTTACAGATGAAATTAAAGAAAAAAACAATATCTACAATTCAGTGAAAATGCAGATACAACATACCAGAATCCTTGAGATGCAATGAAAGCAGTTGTAAGAGGGAAATATATAGCAATGAATTCTCATATCAGGAAAACAGAATGAGCACATAAACAACCTAATGCTGCACCTCATGCTTCTAGGTAAAGAAGAGCAAGTCGGAGCGGGAACAATATGGCGGACTGGTAGGTAGCAGGAGAGAGACCCTCTCTGAGAGAGACAGCTCAAATGCCAGAACAAAACACCCTGGAGAGACCCAAACAGATAGAGATGGACTCTCACAACCCAGAGAAAAACTAAACCGCAAAAAACCACTCGAATATGAGGTCCTGGGGCTATCATCAGAGAAGCTAAGGTCAGCGAGCACGGCACCCTCCTTGAGCCACCTGAATTCCTGCCCAACCTGAATAAGTGATCCACGCTGAAGCGACTGGCTTGAGCCGCCGGAGCGCGGAGCTGAACAGCCCTGCATCCAGCTCGCCCGGACCGGCCCTGCGCTCGACCCACCCGGAGGCACCATGAATTCCCACAGCAACCGCGCTGAAGTCAGAGTTTGGGGAGTCCTGCAGTTCTCGGGATGGGCATCAGCACGTGGTGAGTGGTGGGAATGGGACCCTCCTACGGGAAAGGGGTAACCAACTGGATGACATGTTGGATTTGGGCAGGACAGCCCTAACTCCATAAAGAAGTGGCTTCAGCTGGTTGCTCCCCTCGCTGAGCGGATTGGGGGGGGATCTGCTCGGATTAGGCTGCGCCCCTGGTAGGGAGACAGTGAGTCGCTACAATACTTTCCTGAGATCAGTGCACACTGACATAGTGAAGGCCTGCAGGAGTTGACTGGCCTGGAGGGGAGGAGCTAGCGCACACTGCCCGTGGGTGAACTCTAATCTCTGATAACCTATTGAAAAGGGGTCAAGCTCCTAGCCTGCGCCCTCTAGAGGAGCCTTAACCAACAAGAAAAGGGTCTGGGCATCACACTGTACACTTGTATGGAAGGAACCAAAAACATGATGAAAGGGAGAAATAAGAAACAACTCCCAGCCCCCAACCCTGAGAACATTGATCCAGGAGAGGTAAATACAAAAGAGATTGAGGGCAGCAATAATGCAACATCAAACACAGCATTAGAGGACATAAAGAGATATCTTCAGGACCTAGTAAGCGGGACCAAAACTGAAATATTAATTCAAATTAAACAAGAGATAAGTAGATTAATAAAAGAAGGGCTGGGCACCTCTCAAGAAGGCACAGACAGAATAATGGAGGAACAAAAATGGAGAGAAAAATTTAATGAAGAATTCAGGAAAAACCTAGAATTTATGAAACAGATTCAAAGAGATTATCAGGAAACTAAAGACTCCATAGAAAGCTGGCAAAACTGCTTAAAAGAAATGCAAGATAGACCATCAAAAATTGAACACAGGCTTGCAATGTGGGGTCATGAAAGGGAAGATCTCTTAAAAATAACAAGGGAACAGGGAGTAAAGATACAAAGACTGGAAGATGACAAGAAGATCTATAACAAGAATAAAGCATGTGAATGAAGAAGCAGGAATCAAACCAGAGGAATTACAAAGGCTATTCACAGCAATTATTAAAGAAAATTTTCCAAGCATACTAAAAAGAAGAGATATGCAGAAGTATGAAGCATACAGAACTCCAGCCACCTACAACCCAAACAGAGCTACACCCAGACACATAATAATCAAGATCCCAGAAATTCAATATAAGAACAGAATATTAAAAGCCATCAGATAAAAGAAACAGATCACCTATAAAGGAAAACCCATCAAAATCATGGCAGACTTCTTGACACAGACCATCAGGTCAAGAAGAGCTTGAAGTAAAGTAATTCAAGCGCTGAAGAACAGTCTCCAGCCCAGATTGATGTATCCTGTAAAACTCTCTCTAGAAATTAATGGAGAAAAAGGATGCTTCCATTACAAAGAGGAACTAGGAGAATTTGTGACCACCAGTCCAACCCTACAAAAAATACTGAAGGATGTTCTAGGGAGAGAGAACAAGAATACGAGCATTTCAGGAACAGTAGTAGAGAGGCCTCAGTGAACGAGACAGACAGTGGAGTGGAAGAGAAAAATAGACTATCAATGGCAGAAAAATAGAATAGCAGAAATGAGGCAGAGAAGAATAGCTATAATCTCTAGTATACAGGGCCTCGAAATAGTAACAGAGAGAAACACACGCAGAGTAGATCAGGAAATAGGGTCCATTGAGATGCTCTTTATAGGGAGGCAGTGGGACCCAAAACAAGCAGTACACCCCATGGGAGTGAAAGGGGAGGAATTGTCTAAAAAATGAAGGCAGAGGATACTGTTAATGGGGTGACAGGATTTAAAATTTACATTATTCTCACCAGTCTGCTTGGATGGATTATGTGCTGTTCCAGTTTGTCTACTTACACTAGACTTGAGGACATGGTCAGCTATCCCAAAAATAAGAGGCCATATTATGGAAATCATCCCTAATTTTCCTATCAACTTAATCAGAAGCCCTTTATAACTTACACTGTCTTATTATGACTGATCTTATTTGAATGTGGTTTGTTAGATTGCTACTTTGTATTGACTGATTTTATTTAAATTTGTTATGATGGATAGCATCAAGTCTAAGTGTATAGGCAACTACATTGAAGATGACAAGATTCACTAAGATACCCACTCTGGTTTGATTATTACTTGCTTTTGAAGTCTTATAATATCTCCAATGCTTCATTTTTATTAATGTTGTTATATACTGCTGAGACACCATGGTAAACATTGTAGATCACCTTGTATTGCGGTTTTATGTGACTTTTCTGCCTCATGCTTTTCTAGGAATTGTTTTGTTTTATCTTTCTCTGTTTTGTTTTTCCTGCTAATATAGAAATGATAGATATACATGTAGAGACTCATGTATGTGTAGAGCTTATAAACAGTTTACAAGAACCAACTATATAACACATGTTGAAAGGAACAACTACATTTAAGAAAAAGAGACACTACAATACCCAGTGCTGATTCCATAATGTCATGATGTGAAGTCCAGCAAAACTATCACTTTTTGTTCAAAGTGATCTTAGCTTGCTTTGCCTTGTTTAAGTTCAACACATATTAAGGTATGGACAGCTGTTTTGAGAAGAATGAGAGACACTATGACAGCCATTCTTGGCTTCCCTAATGTCTGGTCTTGAAGACTTGAAATGCTCTCCTCATCTTGCTCAGATCAATTCCATACAAGGTTGTTTCATGTGAATTCCCTGTATGTGACAATATGGACAACTATTTGGAACAAAACAAGAGTCAATATGATAGAGAGTGAATATCTCCAATTGTCTAGTTTTGAAATTTATGTCTCTTACTTGCTTTCTTGTGATCCACTTTGTTCTGTTTTATTGTGTTCAATTTTACCCTTCTAATATAATTGCATGTATATTTACAAGGGTAAGATGGATGACCATATCACTGTTTTTGTCAGATTGTGGAGCAGAACTGTGACAGTCTCACTGTTTGAATCTCTACTTTACATATTTTAACTTTGTAAATTGAACAACTATTTCCAAGAAGTCAGTATGTAATTTGTCAAGCAAAAAAGAAAGAGCAAGTCAAGACCTAAGCCCATTGAAGGGGGAAATTATAAAGATCAGAGTAGAAATTAACAAAATTGAGGCTAAAGAAACAATACAAAGAATTAAAGTGTTGAAGAGATAGTTCATTGAAAGAATGAATAAAATTGATAAATCCATAGCCAACTTTTCAAGAAAAGAGAAGAAAAAACTAAAATTCATGCAGTGAGGAATGAAAAGAGTGACATTACTGCAGATCCAGTGGAAATTCAGAAGATTATCAACACCAATTACAAAAATCTTTACTTGCATAGGCTGGAAAACACAGAAGGAATGGACAGATTCCTAGAAACATATGAATTAGCAAATTGAATCAAGAAGATATAAAAATTCTGAATAATCCATTATCAGCTACTGAAATTAAAAATGTGATTAAAAATTTACCAAAAAATAGAAGTCCAGGTCATAATAGATTCACAGCTAAATTCTACAAGAAATTTAGAGAAGATTTCATGCCAATACTCCTCAAGCTCTTTGATGAAATTGAAAGGGAAGCAATTCTCTCTGACTCATTTCTGGAAGCAAATATTACCCTAATACCAAAGCCAGAAAAACCCCCAACTATATAGGAGAACTATAGGTCAATCTCCCTAATGAACATTGATGCAAAAATTCTCAATAAAATACTAAACAGAATGTAGCAAATCATCAAGAAGATTATACACCATGACCAAGTGGCATTCATCTCAGGAATGAAGGGATGGTTCAAAATATGCAAATCAACAAATGTAATATAAACACATTAACAGAGCCAAAGACAAAAATCACATGATCATCTCAATAGATATAGAAGAAGATTTTGATAAAGTCCAACACTCATTCATGTTTTAAAAAAAACCTATATAAAATCAGAACATATGGTATCTACCTCAATCTGATAAAAGCCATCTATGACAAACCAACAGATGACATCATATTAAATAGATAAAAACTTAAACCTTTCACTCTAAAAGCAAGAAACAAGGGGGGGGGAGCTAAAGATGACAGACCAATAGGTAGCAGGATGAGAAGCCTATATGAGAGAGACAGCTCAGATGCCAGAATAAAACATCCTGGCAAAACCCGGACAGAGGGAGATGGATTCTCTCAACCCAGGAAGAAACTGAAGGGAAAAGAGCTCAAATATGAAGTCCTGGGGCTACCATTAGAGAAGCTAAGATCAGCATTTATAATGCTCTTGCCAAGTCTGGCCTGAGCGCTGGAACCCGCGCCGATGCAACTGGCTTGAGCTGCCCCCCACATGGAGCTAAGCTGCTCTGTGCACACCACTCACACGGAGCTGCTATGAACTCGCACAACAGCTGCACTGACATGCTGATGTTGGAGGTTGGGGAGCCCAGTGGAGCCAGAGAGGGACTGGCATTGACCTGCGGTGAGTGCTGGGAATAAGACCATCCCACGGGAAAGGGGAGACCAACTGGACGACATGTTGGAGTCTGGCAGGCAGGCCCAATTTGGGAAGGTCAGTGACTTCAGTTGGCTGCTCCACTCCAAGAGTAGATTGGTGGGATCTGCTTGGCCTGGGTCACACCCCTGACCAGGACCCAGTAAGTTGTCCCAAACCGATTCCCTATGTGTGGCACCCACTGAATCAGTGAAGGCCCGAAAAGCTTGACTGGCCCAGAAGGGAGGGGCCAGCATACACTGCCTCTGCCTGTACCTCAGTGACTGATAGTGGACTGGAGAGGGCAGAAACCACTAGCCAGCATGCTTCAGAGGAACTATAACCAACAGGGAAAGGGGCTGGGACCTCCACTGTACACTTGTATGGAAGGAACCAAAAGCATGACAAGAGAAATAAATAAGAAAAATTCCCTAGCCCCCAACCCTGAGAATATTGATCCAGAAGAGGTAAATACAAAAGAGATCGAGGGCAGCAAACATGCAACATCAAACATGGCATCAGTGGGCATAAAGAGATATCTTTGGGACCTCATAGACGAACTCAAAACTGAAATATTAATTCAAGTTAATCAAGATATAAGTAGATTAATAAGAAAAATGCTAAGCACTTCCCAAGAAGACACAGATGGAAGAATGGAGGAACACAAAAGAAGAAGAGAAACATTCGATGAAGAATATAAAGAAAACCTAGAATACATGAAGCAGATTCAAAGAGATTACCAGGAAACTAAAAACTCCATTGAAAGCTGGCAAAACTGCTTGAAAGAAACTAAGGATAGACTATCAAAACTTGAAGACAGGCTTGCAATGTGTGATCATGAAAGGAAAGATCTTTTAAAAATAACAAGGAAACAGGCAGTAACAACACAAAGGCTAGAAGACAACAGGAGGATCAATAACTTAAGAATAAAACGTGAATGAAGAAGCAGGAGTCAAAACAAAGGAATTACAAAGGCTATTCACAGAAATAATTAAGGAAAACTTTCCAAGCATAACAAAAGGAAATGATATTCAGATGTATGAAGAACAGAACTCCAGCCACCTACAACCAAAACAGAGCTACACCCAGACACATAATAATCAAGAACCCAGAAATTCAATATAAGAACAGGATTTTAAAAGCTGTCAGAGAAAAGAAACAGATCACCTATAAAGGAAAACCCATCAAAATCATGGCAGACTTCTTGACACAGACCATTAAATCAAGAAGAGCTTGGAGTGAAGTTATTCAAGCCCTGAAAGAAAATAACCTCCAACCCAGATTTATGTACCCTGCAAAACTGTCTCTAGAAATTAATGGAGAAACAAGATGCTTCCATGACAAAGAGGAACTGGAGGAATTTGTGACTACCAACCCAACCCTACAGAGAATACTGAAGGACATGAGAGAGAGAGAAAGAGAGAGAGAGAGAGAGAGAGAGAGAGAGAGAGGAATACCAGGATTTCAGGAACAGTGGCAGACAGGCCTCAATGAATGGGGCAGACAGTGGAATGAAAGAGGAAAATAGATAAGCAGTGGCAGAAAAATAGCATAGCTGAAATGAGGCAGAGAAGGTTGGCTGTAATCTCTAACATAGATGGCCTTGATATACTAACAAAAAGAAATACAGGCAGGGTAGATCAGGAGATAGGGTCCATCAAGGTGCTCTGTATTGGAAACATAATTAATCTGAAAGAGGGTTTATGAACAGAAAGTCAAATATGAAAAAACAATGCTCTATGTGACAGGGAACCAGAGAGAAATGGGGGCAACTCAGACAACACCTGCAGATAGGTTGAAAGGACATGATAATTTTGTGCAGTAGAGAACTACTCAGCTATAAAGAAGGAAAATCTTGAAGCTTTTATAAGTACAGAAACACCACTTGAGATCAAGCCCAGGAATCAGAAGTTTCAGAACCAGTTAGGATAAATAGCAGGTTGCTCCCCCCAATCTAAAAACTGAGGGAGCTAGTGGGATCTAAAATGTGCAGTGCACCCTGTGGGAGTGAAAGGGGAGGAATAGTCTAAAAAAAGAAGGCAGAGGATATTGTTAATAGTGTATCCGGATTTAAAATCTACATTATTCTCACCATTCTGTTTAGATGGATTATATTCTGTTTCAGTTTTTCTATTTACATTTGAGGGCATGGACAACTATCCCAAAAATAGCAGGATATATTATGGTAATCATCCTTAATTTCCTATTAACTTAATCTGAAGCCCTGGATAACTTACACTGTCTTATTATGACTGATCTTATTTGAATCTGGTTTGTTAGATTGCTGTTTTGTATTGACTGATTTTATTCGAATCTGTTATGATAGATTGTATCAAGTCTAAGAGGATAGGCAACTATATTGAAGATGACAAGATTCACTCGGATACCTACTCTGGTTTGATTATTATCTGCTTTTGAAGTCTTATAATGTCTCCAATGTTTTGTTTTTATTAATATTGTTATATACTGCTGAGACATCATAGTAACCATTGTAGATCACCTTGTATTGCAGTTTTATATGACTTTTTTTGTATGTTTTTCTAGGGATTTGTTTTGTTTTGTCTTGCTTTGTTTTATTTTTCCCTCTAATACAGAAAGGATAGATATACATGTAGGGATTCATGCATGCATAGAACTTATAAACAGTTTATGAGAACAAATTATATAACTCATGATGAAATTAACAACTACTTTGAAGGAAAAAAGATACTACAGTACGCACTGCCGATTCTGAAGTATCATGCTATGAAATTCAGCATACTATCATTTTTGTTCAGAGTGATTTTAACCTGTTTTGTTTTGTTTAAGTTCCACATACATGAAGGTATGGACAGCTATTTTGAAGAAAATGAGAGACACTACAACAGCCATTGTTGCTTCCCTATTATCTGGTCTTGAAGACCTAAAACACTAGCTCATCCTGTTCAGATCAGCACCATACTATGTTGTTTCATGTGAATTCTCTGTATGTGAAGATATGGACAACTATTTGGAAGAAAACAAGAGACAACAGGATAGATAGTGAAGATCTCTGATTGTCTTGCTTTGAAATTTATGTCTCTTACATTGCTTTCTTGTGTTGTTTCATTTTGTTTTGTTTAATTTTACTCTCTTTAAAATAAAAAAAGCAATAAAAAGATGAAGGTGTCCAATCCTATTCAATACAGTTCTAGAAACAGTCAGAACAATTAGATAAGAGAGAGACAGAAAAGGAATAAGGATAGGAAAGGAAGAAGTTAAATTATCATTTGCAGATGACATGATAATCTACACAGAAGAACCCAAAACTCCATAAAAATATTAGTAGCATTAATAAGCAAATTCAGCAGTGTGGCTGGATACAAAGTCAACACTCAAAAATCAATGGCCTTCCTGTACAGGAACAACAAACTCACTGAGAGAGAAATTATGAAAATAACATCATTCACAATAACATCTAAAAAAATGAAATACTTAGGAATCAGTCTAACAAAGATGTAAAAGATCTATACATTGAAAACTATAGCACTCTTAAAAAGAAGATTGAAGAGGATACTGCAAAATGGAAGGATATCCCTTGCTCTTGGATAGGAAGAACTAGAATAACGAAAAATGGCCATATTCCCAAAACTGTTACACAGATTTAATGCAATCCTGATCAAAATACACAAGCATACCTCACAGATCTACGGAAAACAGTCCTAAAATTCTTTTAGCAACAGAAGAGACCTAGGATAGCAAAGGCAATCCCAGGCAACAAGGGCAAAGCAGAAGGCATCACAATCCATGACTAAAAATTATATTACAAAGCTACTGTGATAAAATCAGCATGGTACTGGCACCAAAAAATAAAAAAGACCTGAGGATCAGTGGAACAGATTAGAAGATGCAGACACAACTACAAAGACACTCAGCCAACTTGTCTTTGACAAAGGGGCCAAGCATGTTTACTGAAAGAAAGCCTCTTTAATAAATGATTCTGGAAAACCTGGCTTTCCACATGCTGAAGACTAAAACTAGACCTTGTCTATCACCATGCATTAAACTGTAGTCAAAATGGGTCAAATATCTAAATATTAAAACAGAAACACTAAATCTACTGGAAAACAAGGTAGGTAGAAATGTTGAAGACATAGGGGTAGGTAAAGAGTTCATGAACAAAATGCAAACTGCAAGGGAAGTACTTCCAAGAATTAATAACTGGAATTTCATCTCATTAAAATTTTTTTGCACATCAAAAGAAATCACCAACAGAGTAAAAAGAAAACCTACAGAATTCAAAAATATTTTAGCTGTCTCTCAGACAAAGAACATATATCTAGAACATATAAAGAACTGAAAAACATCAGGCCCCCAAAATTCAAAGACTCAGCCCAAAAATGTTTACCTGAGAGGAACACACACTTCTCAGATGAAGAAATACAATTGGCAAATAAATACATGAAGAAATGTTCAACACCACTGGTCATTCGAGAAATGCAAATCAGAACATTGAGATTCCATCTCACTCCAGATAGAATGGCCAAGGTCAAGAAATCAACCAATAACAAATGCTTGAGGAGTTGTGGGGAAAAAGAAACTCCTCTCTGCTGTTGGTGGGAGTGTAGAGTGGTGCAACCACTGTGAAAATTAGTGTGGAGATTCCTAAAAAAAAAACAGGCTTGGAGGTTCCATTCAATCCAGCTATTCCCATTCTGGGTATTTTCCCAGAAGAATTGAAAACATTATGCCAAAGCAATTTATGTGCATCCAAGTTTATAGCAGTACACTTTGTAATAGCTAAATCTTGGAAACAACCCAAATGCCTGTCAACTGAGAAATGGATAAAAAAGATACGGTATTTTTATACAATGGAGTATTACTCAGTTATAAAGAAGGATAAACTTGAGGTTTTTTTAATAAGTGAACGGATACAAATTGAGACCATAGTCATAAGTGAAATAAATCAAACTCATATGTGTGCATATCGTATTGTCTTCCTAGTGTAAGAAAAACTGAAACAGTAGTAAGATCAAAAATGTACAATAGGACCGAGAAGAGACAAGATGGCGGACTGGTAGGTAGCAGGAGAGAGACCCTCTCTGAGAGAGACAGCTCAAATGCCAGAATAAAACACCCTGGAGAGACCCAAAGAGAGAGATAGACACTCACAACCCAGAAAGAAACTAAAGCGCAAAAACCAGCTCGAATAAGAGGTCCTGGGGCTACTATTAGTGAAGATAAGATCAGCGAGCACCGCACCGGCCTCGAGACGCCTGAATTCCGCCCAACCTGAACAAGTGATCCGCGCTGAAGCGACTGGCTTGAGCCGCCGGAGCGTGGAGCTGAACAGCCCTGCGTGCAGCTAGCCGGGACCGGCACTGCACCCGACCCACCCAGAGGCACCGTGAATTCCCACCCCAGCCGTGCTGAAGTCAGACGTTGGGCAGTCCAGCAGGTCTCAGGAAAGGGTGAGTGATGGGAATAAGACCCTCCCAAGGGAAAGGGGAAACCGACTGGAAGACATGTTGGATTTGGGAAGGACAGCCCTAACTCCATAAGGAAGTGGCTTCAGCTGGTTACTCCCCTCGCCGAGCAGATTGGTGGAATCTGCTTGGATTAGGCCACGCCCCTGGCGGGAACCCAGTTACTTCCCTGAGATCAGTGTACACTGATGCAGTGAAGGCCTGCAAAGGTTGACTAGCCCAGAAGGGAGGAGCTAGCGCACACTGCCCATGGGTGAACTCTAATCTCTGATAACCTATTGAAGAGGGCTCAAACTCCTAGCCTGCACCCTCTAGAGGAGCCTTAAACAACAAGAAAAGGGTCTGGGAATTACACTGTACACTTGTATGGAAGGAACCAAAAACATGACAAATGGGAGAAATAAGAAAACACTCCCGGCCCCCAACCCTGAGAACATTGATCCAGGAGAGGTAAATACAAAAGAGACTGAGGGCAGCAAAAATGCAACATCAAACACAGCATTAGCGGACATAAAGAGATATATTCAAGACCTTGTAAGCAGGACCAAAACTGAAATATTAATTCAAATTAAACAAGAGATAAGTAGATTAATAAAAGAAGGGCTG
This sequence comes from Dolichotis patagonum, assembly GCA_004027295.1. NCBI lineage: Eukaryota > Metazoa > Chordata > Mammalia > Rodentia > Caviidae > Dolichotis > Dolichotis patagonum. The sequence goes on from PVJX010030753.1 coordinate 19,845, forward strand.
GGTATCTCTC